>JBBPOS010000428.1:0-24933 GCA_038091575.1 Leccinum subgranulosum
CCCCAATT
Source organism: Leccinum subgranulosum (assembly GCA_038091575.1). NCBI lineage: Eukaryota > Fungi > Basidiomycota > Agaricomycetes > Boletales > Boletaceae > Leccinum > Leccinum subgranulosum. Next base: position 9 of record JBBPOS010000428.1, read on the forward strand.
GGACGGAAATAGATCCAAAAAAAAAAAAAAAAAAAAAAAAAAAGAGTTTGAAGAGTCTGTGATCTTCTCGCATGCCAATTCATTCGAGGCGACTGGCAGGGTTACGTTGGATGGTGGATGAATCTAGCATTTTTTACATATAGGCGTTACGGTACATGAAGCAACGGCGACTGGCGAACATATTTCCAGGAATCCAGGTAAAGAGTTCATGGGAGATGTGTATCGTCAGGTCACCTATAAGCGCTTAGCCCTCACGGACACAGCCCTCAGCCTCCTGGCCGGGGCCAAGAATATCACCACTGATTAGTCAAGTTTGAGTAAGATCAACAGCCGTTCACTCAGCAATTATAGTAACTCTGGAATGACCGCCTGGCGGCGGCGCAAACCTTGTTTGTTATATGGGGGCCTGCATTGATGGACGGATGATGTGACTATTCGAGTTCATTGAATTACACGAAACACGTTACCGATGAGACCGCACAGGGAGAGGGCGAGCGAGTGAGGCGAGGGAGTGTTCATGGCATTTGCGCAGCAGAACTTGGATTATGTATCATGTGCGTCGCCTTTGCGACGTACGGACACGGGTAGTACGGAGGGGTGAGAGGTAGGGTAAGGGAAGCAGGATGGGCGAGTTAAGGGATGGGCAGCGAGGGCGAATGTGGGAGAGGGTGGGAGAGGACGACGACATGCGGCGACGGTCGTGCGTTCTTGGCGGAACGAGAGTGCACGGCAGTTGCCGCACACCGTCCTGCGAGATGCGGAGAGGGAGGCGAGGGTCTGTGAGGTGGGGTGAAACGAAAGCGTGTGGACCGCCGCGCATATCAATACTATCTGTATGGGTGATCGGAGGACGCGCGGACCCGCACTGGCATGTGCGTCCGTGTGGGATGCACGGTCGGGCAACAGAACGATGCCAACTGGGTGGTCGTTCGGGCGCTGCTAGTACCGGAGGAGTGTCAGATGGAAGCCTTTACACGCTAGATTCCCACGCCCAGTTCCTCAAAATACCCACTACGGTGGCGAGGGCAAGGACAGCAGCTGACAAGGTAGACGCACCTGCGTACGCGTGCACTGAGGCACAACAACGATAGAGGTCACTGACAAGCAGGAGTAGCGGCGATCGTTGAAGGTGGCAGAAAAACGAACGTCGCTGAAAGTTCCTCTTTCAGTATTCACGCAAAACCTCCTTGCATGCATTTCTCGCTTCGCTGACGGGAAGCACATTGTGATCATGAAGCTTTGAAGGACAGAAAGGAAGTCTGGAAAATTCTCTGTAAGTCCAGATCCATTCGTCGCGTCAACCGGGCTGACAATGAGCAGAATCATGCATATATATGGCATAGGTATACTGACCGACGATGGCTGGAGGAGATCTTTCATTCTCCTTACATTGCGATCGTATCCGACCTCTACCTCGACTCGTGGAATATTTGTGGACCAAATGGAATGGGAACGAGGAGTGAATGATGACCATACGAGACTCAGAGTCTGTTGTACTACCAAACGGGACTAGAATCTGGACGTTGTAAGTACCACTGACAGCGGTGCCTCTCCCTGAATCTAGTAATTTGCGATGCGAGTCAAGTTACTCATCATTGAGTACTGAGTTGTAGTACCCTAACCATCGCTGTGCCGACTCAGTCAGACGCCCTGATCACCTCAATCGATTCGTCTAGCGCTCAGCTCAAGAAGAATTGTATGCGGAAACACTCCGGACATTGCAAGAGAAATTTTCTTCTTCCCCGATGGCTTCCCTTTGCTCTTGAAAAACGACTTTCCTCTTTCCTCTTTTCCCTTTAAGGCCTCGGCCCTCTCCTTCCTCCCTCAACGCCGCACGCCGCCCCCGCCCTTCCTCGCTTTTCCCCGCTTCGTCTTTCTGTGTGTCTGCGCCACCTCATCGCTGATAGGTTTTCGTTTCTTGTCGTATTCGTGGGCTGTGAACCGTCAGTGTCCATCGCCTCCTCCGAGTGGTCCGCCTCCTCGTCCGTTGCTTTCTGCTTCCCTTTACGATCCTGAGCGGCAGGATCGAGCAAAGAAAGTGGGGAAAAAGGAACACCAATCAACAAACAGAACAGAACAGGCGGACACGAGACAACATTACCTTGTCGAGTCTTTGGTCGCTTCTACCTCTTTCCCATTCCATGTGTCGTGCTTCAGCAGAACTTCCATATTCCACTCGGTCTCTCATTTGCTCCATAAGCGATCGCTCCGACAAGAGCCTCTCCTCCCGCTTGACCAGGTGCTGCAGCGCCTTGTGAACTCCGGGGTAGTCTTCCAAGAATGGATACGTCTCCGTGGAGAGCCCGCAAGCCTGAATGCGAAGACACAATTCCGACGTTGTTCGCGCAGAAGACTCTGTAGGGAAGGTCACTTCCAGTTCAGGTAAATCGAGGCCGAGGTCGGCTAAGATCGCAATATAGGGAAGAGGCTTCGAGCTCTCATCTGGGCCACCGATCGTTGGATCGGTCCTCTTGATGTTCCTCAGCGTATCGGACTGGTTGTCGGCGGGAGCCCGGTCAGATATCAGGATTTGGGACATGCAGTCGGAACCACTCCGTCCGGGTCCGGCTGACTTGAAATAGATAGGAATGACCATATTGACGGTTGGCTGACCGTGGCAACACTGGATAGCACATGTTCGCTGCCAGTGTCGCATCGTCAAATCATTCAGACTGTAATTGGGGTCAACATCAACGAGAGAAGCGAAAGCAAATAGCTTCCCTCAATTGATCCACCACCTCTGTGTCGTCTTGTCGGATAAAGTACTCCATGGAGATCCAATGCGAAAAATTGACATAGGCATACTTGAATGCTTTCTTGGCCGCGCGGCCCACGCGATCCGACCAGAAATCCTCGCCAAAGACAAATTTGAAAAACTCGACTACAGGGATCATGCTGCAGTGAAACGGCTCCTTATCAAGGTCATCTCCATATCCATTTGCAGAAGCATCCCGGGATTTCGTCGTGTGAATCACGAACAAATCTTTGGCAAGTAGCCAGAATAACCGACTGATCAGCTCGCCACGTTTTCCCGTGTTGATCATTCCGTTCTCGACCACCTCCTTCAACGTACCCAATGTTTCTTCCAGTGAGGTAGAGTAACTGTGGAGTAATTGGGCTGCAGCGCAGGACAAGAAGGGTTCGGATGGGTAAGTGGTGTAGGTCCAGATGCTATTCTCGGTTACTGAAATGCACACACGGAGGTGGCTTGCAATAGAAAAATCGATGAACTGACGGCTGTCCGGGTGACCAAAGGTGATATCAAGGCAAAATCGCTGACTGAGGACCGCAAGTGCTTGCTCTCTCTTTCTCTCTGTCGGCTGGTAACCTGGCCCTGCGGTCAGCTTTTGTTTAGCAAGTTCAAAAATCGCGCCGAAAGCATTGTAGTGATGCATGTCCTTCAGAGATAGCCAACTATTGGTGGGGAGTTACAAATGCACATGTATGTACATGGAAACAGGAACTCACAGAGGTCGACCATATCGCAGGAGATGCCCCGCTTTTGCAACGTCACCAGGTGGAACTTCACCGAGCGGCGGGGCAAATTGATCCCACCCCAACTCACAATATGGCGGGAATATAAATTGGCCGTGAGTTGGCGTTATGGAAAAGTTCGCTGCCAGATTTGTTAGGCTGAGGATGGAAAAAAGGATGGGAAAGGACACTTACATATTTCGGGGACTCTCAATGCTTTCGTTGATGTAAAGAGCACCCAAACTGCCTGAAAGCAATCCTTTACAGAATACCAACTGATGACCTGATGAAGTACTGTCGAACGCCTGAAATTGTATTCCACCTCATAGTAGAGCGGATGCGCCTCATCGAGCGCGATGACCAGCTTGGGTTGATGGATGGTGGCATCTCCGCCAGGAAATACTGCCCGAAACACTTCGCCCATGCTGTCAAAGTATTCTTCTATCAACTTGAACGACATATCTTTCTTGATCTGCCAATGACGTCAAATAGCGGATCAAGGGCAGGGATTTACGAAACACACTTCGTTGTATGCGTCCTCCAATCGCGCGAAAAAAAAGGCACGATATGGTGATCCCAGGTGCATATCTTTGTTCCAGCTCTCGACTGCTGCGGCGCCATGACGTTTGAACCGGGCAGACATGTCATCTCGAACGAGCTTGAAGATTGCACCAAAGAAGCTATAGCATCGGTCACGATATTCCATCTCGGATGTACAATGTCTAGTCAGGATATCCGCCGGTATGTCGTCGCGAAGGGGAAAACCAGATTTGTCGGCGCTGACTCGAAGACAGATGTATAACACCAAGACGCCCTTTTGAGCAAGCTGTCAAGCATGGTCAGCATTCGACCGAAGGATGAGTGAAAAGGAGGACCTCCAACATGGTCCGTGTCTTTCCTGTTCCGGAGCTTTGCACCACGGAACCAAATTTTGCATAATACCCGTCGTTTGCTCCCGGATTGCCCTTGAAGTTGCGATCGTTCTGTTCGAGGTATTCATACAAACCATCGACGCCAATACCTCGATACGGTTCCGACATCGCAACCAACAAATGCTCTGCCTGCACTGGGTTGAGACCATCTGGGAAGCGTAAAGAATTGGTGAGCAAGAATATGAGACCTGCACTCGGAACCCACATAATGGCCAAGAATCATGGTAAGCCGCACTGGAAATACTAGGATCACCACGAAGCATCCCTATTTAGCGGATTACTATGAGTTTGGCTGCTCCAGAATCGTCGTACACGTACGGGTGTTCAGAACCTCGTTGTAATCTTGATTGTTCCATGCTGCAACGAGGGTTGCTCGTAAATCCGGGCGAGCCGTTATAAGATCCTTTGCCATTCCCAAATTCTTCCACTTTGTGTCCAAGATATCATTTGATCCATCGGTGATCCAGAAGAGGAGGTAGGCCAATTGCATCAACTCCCAAGAACTTGGGTTGGTAGGATCACTTGGAAGGTCATATTCCATGCCTTCTTTCACTCTAGAGGCGTGCATGTTGGAAAATGGGAACGCAGTCACGGCGGTTGGAAAGAACCCGGAGTTGTCATACCAGGGGCGGGGGCCCATGTAAGTAGAAGCGTGGATTACCAACGTTGAGTAGTGCTAGTCTACTTAGAACTGGCATTGCACTGGCATGTACTATCTATCTATCTCCGGGACAATTAAAAAAAAAAGAAAGTCAGTTTTGAGCATGATAGATAGTGTGATATAATATATATAACCATTCGAAACGGATCGTGGAGGTAGGTGTAGGGTTCTGCACTACAATACTAGATCGTTACAAACAACCTTAGCGCTTGCCTTAGCATCACGGTAGAGGGAAAATAGTCCAATTGCTTGATGATGAGCAAGAAATGATCGCAGCAATATGATTTTCCCAACGACCCTCTCTAAATGTACCAGCGGCAAATGTCAATGTAAAGACTTTGGTTGTCCGTCCTGATCAAACTTCGCATGTTCTCGATCCTAATTCTTGATCACACATTTTCACCTACACCATGCTTCAATTCAGCGACTAAAAATACATATGCTAATAATACATCGATAGAACTACAATCGTGAATGACAATATCGAATAAAATGCCTTTTTGGTCCAACATGATCGTCGCGACTGATTTACCACACGAGCTGGCCTCTGTCGAAGTGGTTAGTCAATCTATCGACAACTAAAATGCAAGAATACACACCCGTCGACGAGGTAGTCACCACCAGTCATGTAGCTAGCGTGGCGGGAGAGGAGCAAGAGTGCCTGTCCAGCGATCTCGTCGGGCTGAAAAAAGAGACAAAGTTAGTATCAGCCTACTAGACGCCCACAGATCGGAAGCTTACCTGAGCGAAGCGACGGAGCGGCACGTTGTCCTGCTGGTGCTGCAGGATCTTCTTGTCCATGTGACTGGTCTGATCGGTCTCAACTGCAATCGCAAAAGGTCAGAGGCGGCACGAAACGATATGTCATAGCAGAAGAAGTAAAGAAAAACGCACCGTAGCCAGGAGAGATGGTGTTCACGCGGATGCCCTTCTCGGCCCACTCGGCAGCGAGCGCCCTAGCAAGGGTGCGGACTGCAGCCTTGGACGAGTTATAGAACGCCTATCCGTCCATGAAAAGGCAAGCGTTCAGCACACGAAGACAACGCCAAGAAAAACTGCAACAAACCTGAGTCAAAGGCTTGTTCCGACCAGCCTGGTTGATGATCTGCGCGCTCATCGAGGCGGTGATCACGATTGACCCCTCGCGCTTGTTGTCTGTCCAGAGCCTATCGTTCAAATTAATTCCGCAAGCACAAACGAGAGAGCGCAAGAGAACTCACTTGGCAGCTGCACGGCAAGTATTGAACACGCCATACACGTTCACGCCAAAGACCTTGTGGAAATCTTCCTGAGACAAGTCTAGGGCGGGCTTAACGGCCGAGACGCCGGCGTTCTAAAATCGTGCGCGAAGATTGTCAGCTCGAGGAGTTTTTGAGAGAGGAGGCGAGACGAACAGCAATGACGCCTCTAATCTCGGACTTCATGTCATCCTGGATCTGATTGAAAAGCTCATGCAGCTTATCGAAGTCGCACACGTCGCATTTGTAGGCCTGTATCGCAAAGGTCAAGTCAATAAAACTTGAAATCGGTGTGGCGAGGGAGACGTACCCGAACTTGGACGTTCTTGTTGCCACATTCGTCCTGGATCTTCTTGGCCACGTCGGGGGCATCTGCAGACTGCCTGGAGAAGCGGGTAGAAATGGCGAATGAACAAAAAGAAAGAAGAGATAGGAACGGTCTTGACCCACCTGTAGATTATGGCGACGTTGGAGCCAGAGCGAGCGAGGGCACAGCTGTACGCTTTACCGATGCCGCGGTTACCACCAGTGACAACGACGATGCCTAGAAGTACAACGGACGCAAGAGGGGTTGCCCGTCAGCTCGGATGCACGCACGACAAGACAAGACGAACCTCCGTCGAACTTCAATGAAAAATCGTTCTTGGAGTCCGTGGTGCGTGTGTGTGTGGACGACATAGTGGAACTAAGCAAGTTGAAAAGTGATTGCGTGGTTGGAGTGTGAAGATGGGAGATGTTGAGATGGGAGATGGGAGAGGCTGGTTAGACCACGGAAGGCCCTGGCACGGCTTTTTATGCCGTGGCTCAAAAGCCCCTCGACCCCTCAAGCAAGCAAGAGGGGCCTCGATGATACAATGAAGTCAATGGGGTGGAAGGACGACGTCACGACTACATTCAAATGTTGGACTTGCCTAATCAGGCCAAAGGCAGATCGACGTGACCTCACCGGCCTCACCCTCAAACCTCATGAACTGTTCACGCAGATCCGGTCACCCTTTTCCAAGCCACTTTGACGAGCCCAATAAATCCCTTGAATTGAATAAATCGTGACAGAATTGACCCAGAAAAAAACCGTAGGGCCACAGAACACCGAATTGTTAGGGGTATATCACAAGAGCTGACGTGAATCCTGGGGTCACACCCGTCGGTCTGGACCCTAGTAGGTTGATTCAGAACAAATTCAATTCAATAGCTCGAGCCACTCACGCGATCGAGGGTGCCGGTAAAGAGCCCTCTTTACGCCTCATGCTCTCACAACGCCAACAGTAACCTCTACCTCCGCCGATTCTTCATCCTTACCATCCTTACCACACCCACCCTTCCCAAATGCAGCCAACACCCGCATACTCGCCCACTGCGTCAACGCCAACACGTCAGCATCCGGAAGGCTCAACCGCACATGCGGAGAAAGCGTTACGATGAGCCTTGGCGAGGTCGTCGTGCGTGCGCGTGGTGTGTGTGTATGGTCATGATGTTGCTCGTGATGATGATGGTCGTGGTCGTGGTCATGATGATGACCATTCGACTGTTGATGCCCACGCTCGTTTGAATGTAATTCTGATACCACCTTCGTCGATCCACCATCCACGAACCTCGGCTGCCCAGCAGGTACGACCTGCCACACATGCGGCGCCGGTAAATGCACCACATGCTCGTGCCGCTCAATCTATGTGCGTCTCCTTAGCCTTGTCACCAATGTACACCTCCGCACCGGACGCACCTCTCGAACGACCCTCCAAAACCCTTCCATCCTCGCCGCCGGTCCATCCGTCGTGCTAGCGCCAACATGTGGAACTATTCCGCCCATTGTGCCCCATTTGCGCGGCACCATTGGCGGTGCCGTCTGCAGTAACACCCCGCCGAGGACGACGCATGCTGCAAACGCTACGTGTGCAGTGACGATCACTTCGAGCGCAGCAAGGGCGAGGTCAAAGGGTGCATAGTGTGTCCTAAAAGGTTTTAGAGTTAGCATCGTCGATCCACGGCGGTCGTATTTGATCCGTTGATCACATCACATCATCTGGGCGGAGCAGAAACTTTTTCAAAAAAAAACACGGACTCACACGTCTAGAACCATCTCGGCCCCCAAGATCGCTAGACAGAACAAGATTGGTGGCAGTGCATACGGATTCCTAAAGATCCGCTGCAGGCCTGTTCTCGACTCAGTAGCCGGCGGTGGAGAAGGCGGATGGTATCCGTGTCCGGGCCTCGAAAACAAAGACAGGGGCGAAGGAATGTGTTTATTGGTGACTGTCAATAGGGGTCACGTGTGACTCAGGGGTAGACTACCAGACTTACTGCTAACTAGGACGTCGTGTTGACCAAAGACCGCAGAGGTACCTATTAAGGAGAGAAGGACAAGACAGATGAGCATGACGGGGAAGCGAAGACTGGATATCAATATTGCGTCAGCTCGCTCAGAAGTCTCGACGAACAACGCACCCCAGCGTGTCGGGCATTTCGTCGCCCCAATGGTGATGGTGGGAATCCCCGCCGCCGCCGCCGCCGCCATGACCATGGCCATGAGAATTGCCACCCGCAGACAACAGCAAATGCTCGATGGCCTCCTTGGCGACATAGATGCCCGCGAACATGAGATATACACACTGCGCAAAGAGCAATGTCGTCCTAGCCCGTGCAGGACTGTAGTATACGGTCAGCGGCGATAGGTAAATGAGGGACGGATCTGAATCACACGCACCCGTACATGCCATTCATCTTTCCTTGTATATGCCGTGCGATGATGACGGGCCCGACAACGCCCAGTGCGTCAAAGACGACCCAATATCCCAAACCCGTACAAGCGAGCGAACCGATACTTTGACCACGTGTCCACAATAGTGCGCCCAAAGCAAACTGAGCCGAAGCAGTGATTAAAGCAGCCGTCCCAGACGAGGACACGACCGCCATGGTCTCATGCGCGACGAGGTTGTTAGTTTGCGAAGAGGATATCGAAGGAGCAGGCGACTTGGACTGGGAGCGTGGGATCACTTCAGGCGTTGGGAAGAGTTTGTCTGCATCTGCATTGGGAACCCACGGTGAGACCGGCGTGGGTGTAGGCGTGGTCCGCAGGGCCTGCAGGTTGCTTTGTACTTGCAGTGCATCCGGCTGCCCTGGCTCGAGGAAGGAGAAAAAGTTGTGCGACATCGAATGCTTGTGATGGTGGCCGCGTCTCGTGGTAACGGCCGGAGACGTTCGTATGCTGGTGGGCTCAGACTGTGATTTCGGGAGACCGCCGAAAGTGAAACCAGGTCTGAGCTCGGTGTCGAAGCGAGCACCGTTTGTGACAACCCCATCAGACTGAGAAGCAGGGATGATGATCGGAACTGGAGATGGCGGTGGGGCTTCTTCGTCTGTAGGTCGTTCGTCCTCTGAGATGGTGGTCTGTGGTCTGGGAAAGAATATAGAAATATTTCTGGAGTGGAGGCGTGAATGGCGTCTCGTGTGACCAGGGGGAATGGACGCGTCGACGTCGGTCACGTGAACCTCTGGAGTGGTACCAGAAGGGAATACATGGAGTGGAACGTGGATGGGAAAAGAAGAAGAGAGTGGGGAAGGAATCGAAGGGACGAACGGTCCCGAGGAGATTGATCGGGTGCGAGAGTGGGAAGAAGCATTGAACGACGTGCGGAAAGGAGAAGTCGGAGGAGTGTTAAGATTGGGTCTACGAGCAGTGACGAGGGGTGGAAGAGCAGAAGCAGGATGAGAGTGAGGAGCTGAATGAACGCGACTCCTTGGAGAAGGTGGAACAGCCAGAGCCATAGGATCTTCGCAGCTAGTCATACTAGCGTGTCGATTCTCAAACTACCGTCAGTGTACAGTCTCATTGACCACATTGTATTAAACTCACAAGAAGGAACGGGAGACTAGCAAATTTGGACGCGTTGCAAGTCAGAGTCAACCTTCGCAAAGGAACACAGCCACATGATCACGACGACGAATTAGTAAGCATGCACGTGTCAGTGTCCTCCTCACCGTCCCAAGCCGCAGTGAAACAAGATGAAATCGAAAGGTGCTTATTTCATTGTTTTGTCGAGAAGAGCCTCAGTGAAATCACATTCCCACCGTCAGCCAAAAAGCGGTCCTCTCAGGCTCGAGCAAAGCCTCACACCAAGCGTGGAAAAGGAGGCCAGAGGGACATTGAGGAAGTGACTGTTCCAGTCGAGGAGATACTTGCACGAGCGAAGTCAACGTTCGCCAAGTTTCAGCAAGGGGACGGGACGGACCACATTAGTGAGGCCATCGTCTTTGGTCGCCAAGCACTGGACCGTTGCCCACCCGGCCACGACGAACGATGGTGCTCACTAAATCAGCTTGGTAACCATCTCTGGGGTCGTTACAACCATGTAGGAGCTATGGAGGACATCGAAGAAGCATTTGTCTACGGCAGAGAAGCACTGGAGCTTTGCCCAGAAGGGTACCCAAATCGACCGACGTCGTTGAACAGTGTCGCAAACTATCTCTTCAGTCGTTACCACCAGCTTGAAGACATGACGGACCTCAATGAGGCCATCATCCTCGAGAGACAAGCCCTCGACCTTTGCCCGTCAGGGCACCCGCATCGATCAATGGTGTTGAGCAATGTTGCATGCCATCTCTGCACTCGTTACAAGCAGCTTGCAGACATGACGGATCTCAATGAGGCCATCATCCTCGAGAGACAAGCCCTCGACCTTCGCCCGTCAGGGCACCCGCATCGATCAACGTCGTTGGGCAATGTTGTATCCTATCTCTCCACTCGTTACGACCAACTTGGAGACATGACGGACCTCAATGAGGCCATCATCCTCGAGAGACAAGCCCTCGATTTTCAGCCGTCAGGGCACCCGCATCGATCAATGTCGTTAAACAATGTTGCATGCCATCTCTGCACTCGTTACCAGCAGCTTGGAGACATGACGGACCTCAATGAGGCCATCATCCTCGGGAGACAAGCTCTCGACCTTCGCCCGTCAGGGCACCCGCATCGATCAATGTCGTTGAACAACGTCGCAAGCTGTCTCCGCACTCGTTACAACCAGCTTGGAGACATCACGGACCTCAGTGAGGCCATCATCCTCGCGAGACAATCCCTCGACCTTTGCCCGTCAGGGCACCCGCATCGATCAACGTCATTATGCAATGTAGCACTATATCTCTCCACTCGTTACGACCAGCTTGGAGATATCACGGACCTTCATGAGGCTATCATCCTCTCGAGACAATCCCTCGACCTTCGCCCGCCAGGGCACCCGGACCGATTAATGTCATTGGGCAATTTAGCACTCTATCTCTCCACTCGTTACGACCAGCTTGGAGACATGACGGACCTCAACGAGGCCATCATCCTTGGGAGACAAGCCCTCGACCTTCATCCGTCAGGGCACCCGCATCGATCAACGTCGTTAAACAACGTCGCCTCCTATCTCTGCACTCGTCACCACCAGGTTGGAGACATGACGGACCTCAATGAGGCCATCATTCTCGCGAGACAAGCCCTCGACCTTTGCCCATCAGGGCACCCGGATCGATCAACGTCGTTGAGTGGTGTTGCATCGAAACTCTGTATTCGCTATCACCAGCTTAGAGCTATCACAGACCTCAATGAAGCCATCATCCTCGGGAGACAAGCCCTCGAACTTTGCCCGTCAGGGCACCCAGAACGATCAACGTTGTTGAGCAATGTTGCATCCTATCTCGGCATTCGTTATGACCAGCTTGGAGACATGATGAACCTCAATGAGGCTATCATCCTCGAGAGACAAGCCCTCGACCTTCGCCCGTCAGGGCACCCGCATCGATCAACGTCGTTGCGCTGTGTTGCATCCTATCTCTCCACTCGTTGCCACCGGCTTCGAGACATGACGGACCTCAATGAGGCCATCATCCTCGCGAGACAATCCCTCGAACTTTGCCCACCTGGCCATCCCTATCGATCAACGTCGTTACGTACATTTGCAGGTTGTCTCCGTGTTCGCTTTACCCAGTCGAACCAGTTAAAGGACATAGTGGATTTATTCATTCTCTACAGCCAGTTGTCAAATATCTCACAAATACTCTCACCAGTTGATCTCACTGCTGCCAAACAATGGATCACGGAAGCTGAGTATTTCCGCCATCCCACAGTCCTTCTCGCATACGAAACATCTCTTCGACTACTCGTTCAACATCTCGCAATTTTACCATCCCTACCCAATCGTCTCCAGAGTTTCAAAGACCTCGCTTCATCCCTAGCAATCGACGCCTTTTCTGCCTGTCTCCGTAATCAACGCGCCAAAAAAGCGGTTGAGCTTCTCGAGCAAGGTCGCGGTGTATTCTGGACCCAGCTTGCACGTCTCCGTTCCCCTCTTGAAGATGTCATCGCCGCGGGCCAGGAAGGACAGTCCCTTGCGAACGAGTTTACTCGACTCTCATCAGAAATACATGATACAATTCATTCACAAGGTCCAGATCAGCACAACAAACTGTGTAGTCTCAATGTTGATCTGCAATCCGCAATCTCTCAAATTCGCACATTACCCGGTCTCGCTCGCTTCCTCCTCCCTTCTTCCTTCTCAGAACTCCAGCACGCTGCCAGTGGGGGACCTGTGGTCATTGTGAATGCTAGCCGGTATACGTGCGATGCACTCGTTGTCTTTTTTGACAGAGATCCGGTTCATATCCCATTGAAAATCACCAAATCCCGTGTCCATGACTTGTCATTGCAGCTGCAATCTCTGACTTTGGATGCAAAGACAATGGACATCGGAAGAGATATGGCTCGCTTCCTGAGAGTCCTTTGGGATGAGGTCGTCTCGCACATTGCTGATTTTCTGCAGGAAACAGTTCCAGTTGGCTCACGTATCTGGTGGTGTCCCACTGCCGAGTTCTGCCTTTTGCCATTGCACGCGGCTAATCCGTATCGGAACGGCCAAAGGAGTTTTCCCCATTTGTATATCTCGTCTTACACTCCCACGTTGACTGCCCTCATCCGTGCGAGACGGAATCATCCATCGGCGATCCACGAGGAGAAATATTTCCTTGCCGTGGGTCAGGCGAATGCGAAAGGCGAAAGCGAGCTTTTTTCGGTCGGCTCTGAACTGGCCATCATTTCCGAACGCATTAAGGGTCTTGCCACGCTCACACGCCTGGAAGGTCCCGAATCTAGCATGTCTCAAGTCTCGAAGGAGCTGAGGACGAGCGAGTGGGTTCACTTTGCCTGCCACGGTATCCCAAACAAGAAGAAACCCTTTGACTCCGCATTTGGTCTCTACGACGGTCGGTTTACAGTGGAACGGATCATGGGATGCGAGTTAGAGAACCCGGAGTTTGCCTACCTATCTGCTTGTCATACGACGGTCGGAGACGAGGAGAGTCCAGACGAGGTAATTCACTTGGCGTCAGCGATGCAGTTTGCAGGGTTCCGATCCGTGATTGGGACGATGTGGGCGGTGGACGACGAAGATACGAACAAGATCACGAGCATGTTTTACGAGAATATGTTGGATGGATGTGATCGGCTGGATCACACTCAGGCGGCGTGGGCGCTGCACACGACGATGAACTCATTGGTTGGTGATGTTCCGCTTGATCAGCGCATTCTGTATGTACATATCGGTGCCTAGTGCATGTCATTGTATGGTTGCCTCGTACTTATGTATTTGATGTGTCTCTTCGCATACATGTGCTATTTGCGATCAGTGTGAATGTCTGGTTATATGGATGACTGCTTTTTGCACTGTATGACGACCCCTTGGCTTTGCGAGCGGCGTTCGGGCCATCATGAATATCTCGCTCCCATTGGGGGCCCCTCTCTGATTGTGAGGGTCAGGTCGGGGAATGGTTTCGAACCCACGAGGGGCCATCATTATTTTGTTGTTCAAGTTCTGACCCTGTGTTATGCGGTGAACTAGTGAAAGGGAACGCGGTCCTTCGCCAAGCATAAGGCATTTAGATATGGAATATCTCGTACTGAGCGATGCGGACCAGATCGTTGAGGATAGCAGGGTTCCGTTGCTGCAAACGACCTCTCTCGATCCAGATGGAACTGAGACCTGAGGCATCTTACCACTAGAGTCGGCAGATCGCCTCGCCTCGACTCGCGTTGTACCGCCGTGGATAAATTATGCGAGGTGTTAACTCCACATATATGAGGAGTTAACTCGAGCGTACTTTATTGTAACCCAGATTTCTGTGTTACCTGCGGCATTGGTGGTCAACAATTGAGTTACGGGCACATGTTGAAATCAGTAAGTACCTCGAGTATGCCCTGAAATACAGGCGTTCGTCCAGAGAACATCGCTTGAAAGTGCTGGTTGCGTATTACACAAAGGAGAGTCATAGAGCTGTGGACGCTGACTTGATGCTGACAATGAGTTATATAGCGCGACCTACTTTCTCGAGTATGGTCGCCGCGGGCGGGCGGGTCGGTGAGCAAGCGATGTGGTGCGTACGTCCGCATGGACGTACAGGTCGGGTGATGTAGGGAAGGGGGCAAACGAGGGAGGTAACGACCTACGGCGACCGTCGTATACTCTCGTTGTGCCGAGAGCATACGGTAGTCGTCGTACACCGTCTTGGATGCGGCGAGGGAGGTGACGCGGACGACTGGGGTAAGGGCAGTCGCCACACGCCGTCGTCAACGCGTTGAGGTGGTGTGAGACCTTGGGGGTGGGACAGGAAGACGACAGAGCGACGCTGAACGAGAGGACATTGGTGAGGACGAAGACGGGATGAGTGCGAATGAAGTGGTACCAACGACTAAGCAGTCTCTAGTAGTCAAGGTTATCGACAGTCTATAGGGAGATGTGTGACGATGCGGGCGTGCGTACTTGTTTTTCAGGACTGTCGTCGTCCACCTCGTCCGCTTGCTTCCGTTTCGACTCAATGATGGACGAGTGGCCGCATCTGCGCCATGATCTTATAACACGACACCTCATCACAGCGTTCATAAACGTGCGGGCAGTTCCGCCCTGCACGGCCCTCTCGGTACTACATAGGGTTGCTCGCTGTGCTTACATAAGGCGTGGGGTCTTCGTACACGATGGCCACGACGGCCCCGACAAGGACGACAAGGACGACACACACACACCACCACCACCACCACCACCACCACCACCACCGTCGTGAAAAGGAAAAGGATGACGCGCCTCTAAGAAATTTCCGTGGCATACCAAAGGACGTCCAGCTCTGTAAAGTTCTTTGGAAACAAGTCGTCGAATTTATCAAGGTGCGTACGACGAGATATACACGAATTAGTGACGTTTTGACGATGTGGTTGTAGGCTCGATCAAACTTTTCAATACAAGATACCACGGCCCTCTTGATCTCGCTCACGAATATCTCCCTCAGTTGTTACCCAGACGGGCTCGAATACGTAGATCACGGAGTATTCTGACAGGTACGTTTTATTTCTATAGATATACGCGTGTCTACTCCTGACACCGATCTGATGCAGCTCGGATCTCCACACTCCACAAACAGTTGCGAATCTCGCAGCGCTAGTTGTCGCCCCGATCAACTCGTACCAATCCGTGCTCACGTCGCTCGTCATCCCGCGCTACACTCCTAACACAACAACATTTTTACACGCGCCGTTCGATCGCACACAGCGTCCTCTCTCGAGTGTGCTCAAGAACAAACCCGATTGCGAAACATCGCTTGCTCCCCCGTGCTTGCGTAGGACAAGCCTTGGTTCCATTCGCCAGCGCATTCCCCTGCGGTGCTCGCCCAGCGGGTGTTCGGGGTAGACGGGTTGATCACCAAGGCTGCGTTGCATGGGGCCAAGTTGTTGAAGAAGCCGCATCAGGCGACCCGCTCAGCAGCCAAGTGAGTCACCCTTCCGTTCTCCCCAACTCTATCTTTTTTGTTTATCAGTAACGCTGACTCGGACGGTGAGCCTTGCAAAATGTTGTGGAAGAACCCCATTTGATCATCAACAAGGCAGGTTAAGCCTTTCACTTACGTCGGTAGTCGTACCTCACTCTAGTTCCCCCATCGTATGCTGACCAGTTGCTCCTTCTTTCTATCCTTTTGGATGTTCTACAACTCGTCGACGGCAGCACTCCGCAACCGAGCCGAGAGTACAATCGGACGAACAGGGTTTCACCTGACCCTTGTCCTAGAATAGTATGTTCAATTCCTACCCTCAGAATTCACACATCGATGTGTATCAAGGCTTCAGGAGATCGGAGACGAGGCATCAAGTTCCCAGAGACGTGATGTGGCTCTTTCAGCTTACTCCACGGTCTTGTTGCTCACTCCTTCGCCTCCGGAGGGTGTATTGACGGGATGGGCAAGAATGGTGATCATTCGTCGCTCAACGAGTGACGCATTGGGTACCGTGAAGAAGGTATGGTTGATTTTGTCTGTGAAAATTGCATGATAATTCTCGTTTCGTTCAGTTCAAGCTTCCCATATTGTGTTTATCTGGCGGTCTGCAATGTTCTCGAAGACGACGATCGTCTTATAGAGGCGGTTGAATGTTTCCAAACGACGAAAAGTGAGGTATCAGAGCAGACGAGCACTCTCGACGAGCGACGGCAGGGGAACTCGGTGAATAATCCCATTTGCCACTTGGAGACTAATCTAAAGATCTCTTCAGATTTTCGACAACGTTGTAGTGGAAAACTGGAAACCGAGGGTGACGCAGCGATGGATGCAAAGAAGCATGATGCGGCCACTCCATCGCACTCTCACTTCACCCAACGAATATCAGCGACAACGTGCTGAAATGCTGCAAGGCGCGAGCAGGATTATTGGAGAATGAACTCATAAACACCATCGAGGTATAGATTGATCCGTGCGACATCCCGAGTTGACAGCGCTGACTGCAAAATCAGATCACTGAACGTGACCCATTGAACTACGAGGGATACAAAAGGAAACATGCGGTATTACACAGCCTAGGACGTTACAAGGAAGCATTTGAAGCATTTGAGACGATGTTGTCGAGGATGGAGAAATCACCTGACCCACGAGCTCGGGGTAAGTCGTTTTCGTTCATGTTACGCAGACGAGCTGATCTCCGGCGATAGACATGCGGCGTTGTTATCTCGACACCACCACTGGTCGTCTCTGTGATAAAACAATGCAACAGGCAGCTTTCGAGGAGTGCTCCATGTTCAATGAGTTGCGGTCTTCTATGATTACCCCCGATCGGCTCGACTGTGTACACATCGAGCAGGAGGTGGAGAAGTTCTATGAATATGTGATGTTCTCACACAGGTGGCAGCCACACGAGCCATCGTTTAAAATGGTCGAGAATACCCAAATGTATGGACTCCCTGCATCCCCTGCGAATGACAACAAACTCATCAACTTTTGCAAGCTCGTAAAGTCTCGGCGCTTCCGGTGGGGATGGACTGATATGTGCTGTGTCAACCAGGGCGACAAGGGAGTTCAGCAAGCTCAGTTGTGGCCATGTTTCAGTGATATTGTCGCGCGGCGCTCACGATTGTCCATCTTCTCAGTGTTCACTCCAAATCGCAAAGAAAGGGCTCCTCCCTCGCGGAAAAGCATCTGGAACACTCGGGGATGGACACACCAAGAGTACGTCGCGTCGAAGGTCGTACAATTCTATACGGAAATTGGAAGCCATACCTCAATTTCGACATGTTCAATCACAAGGAATCATCCCTAACCTTCTCGGAGATGGAACAGGCAATGCTACCCAAGCCCTCACAACGCTTCAGCCAGGGCTGACCAGGGTGCGCAACAAGTTGTACTTGGCTTCGAGTCGCGGGGCGACGCGGGTTGAAGATATCGCACTGTCTGTTCGGTATCTTTGATGTCTCACTCCCGGTCATATATTGGGAGGGCACGCGAGCAGTCCGTCGTCTCCTGGAGTACATCTTGACCCAGTCGGATAACGTCACACTTCTGTCCTGGACTCGGGCTGGAAACTCGAGTAGTGCCAATAGCTACCTCCCTGCCGACCTCACTGTCTATCACCGGCTCGAGGCTCCTCATGTCCCGCAACCGATCGACGCCACGGAGATGGAGAGGATGATCATGGCCCTGAAATCATCCTTGCCCGACCCCTTGCTCGCCGTTCAGTTGTATGAGCGGCTGTATGATCTTCCCCCTCTTTCGATCGTGACTGGTCGATGCCGCCTTCCTGGATTTGTTTTCTGCCTGGCATCCCTGACCACTATCACAGTGAAACCTGGATCTGACTCAATGGGTTCAGGTTTATCATGCCGCTACGCCCGTCCTCGGTGACATACGCATTGAGACCAACGACGACTTGGTCGGAATGCACGGCTTGATGCTCATCCACCCCTGGATCAGTCCCCTTCTGGACAAGGATTTCTTCGGTGGGACTCCTCAGTTTGATCTAGCCATGCGTGCATTACGGCTGGTTGTTCGACTGAAGCAGCCGTTCGGTGCACTGTTGCTTGCTTCGGAGGGGCGCGTGCTATATAAATGTGTCGCGACGGACAGTTTTATCAATGTTCAGGTCCGGGCAAAGACAGCGTTGGAGGAGTTGATGGACAGCGTGCGGGTAGTCGACGTCCGTTGTCGGTTATCGGGAGACCGTGACGAACTCGGTTGTATTCACCTCTCTAGACAAGGATGTATCCCACTTTCGGAGCTACTAGCGAAGTGCCAGTGGAAAACCCCGTGCGATGGGTCAATGAATGTGTTATGTAGCAAAGTTATATAATACTGGGCCTCTCATGACTTCCTCTCGTGCTTTCAAGCGAGGTTCCTGTTAGCTGACTCCCTCCGGTTGGGGGTCGGACTGTGGTGCAGTGAGGCACGAGTGAAGCCATTGACACAGTGCAAGGTCTTCGGACGAGCGACACAAGCGAGAGGCACCGCTTCGGCGCTTCCTCTCTCGCCTCCACCACGTCACTCATCCCAGCCCGTTTCAGCGCACCCATCCACCACGCCCTGCCTCCATTTCCCATTCCTCACAGCTCACCCCCCTGGGGTCCGGAGCGCGCGATCCCGACTTTCGGGTACACGCACCTGCGAGGTGTTCCCACCTACCCTCGCAGCTCATCCAACTCGAGCTCCCGTCCCGGGCCGGAGAGCCCTTTGCGCTTCGCCCGCCCACTCTCGACTCACGCCCACATGCCCACACGCCCGCACGCCCACTCAACTCACGCCCACTCTCAACTCACTACCACCCTCTCCTCGTAGCATACGGAGCGACGTCCAAAGACTCCGTACTACGTGCCAGTCCTGCTCCGCCACCACCGCCACAGTTGAGCAATCCGTAACTCCCTGGCGTGAATTTCCAATTAGTCGAGCGTCGACAAAAGCGCAAGGTACTGGACTACTCATCCCCAATGAAGCAGCGCTCTCGCTGATATGATGGAAGATGATATTCTCTGGCCATGCTGTCTGGGTCTCAGAACCCCCCGAGTAGACTTCAGTTCAGTCAACGCACCTTGCGTCGCCACTCGGACTCGAAAGCGACCACCGGGAATGCACCTCGATCCTCGCGATGCAAGTCGACACACCCTCACTCGCCCTCCGTCTCTTCCTCGCCGCTCAAATCGCCTTCGAATACGGCTCTGGGTTCGAAGACCTAGCGTACGACCTGTACGTCCAAGCGTTTTCGGTGTACGAGGACTCGGTTTTAGAGAGCCGAGTACAGTTGGCTGCAATCGCGTTGATAATTGGGACGTTGTAGGGCGCAAAGGTGTTGAAGAAGCTGCATCAGGCAACGGCAGTGCATGCTGCAAGTCATTTGTGGTGGCAGGAGGCGGCGGTGGAGGCGGAAGGAGACAGGGAGGGTGGGGAGGGTGTATCGCTCTGCGCTATCGATCGTGACTGACGGGTTATGGACAGTACCCACAGCAGGACAGCAAAGGGAGTGCTGGAATGTCTGCAAAAGTCGTTGCGGATTGCACATTCGGCGATGGAGGAGATCGTCAATGTTCAGATATACTGTGACACGTTCGATCAATTACTTTGATTGCGGGCGCTCGTTGTGCGTATCTCTTCACTCTACACTCTGTTGATGGAGTTTCTGACACTGTCACAGGTTTCTCCAAAATTTATCGTCTCGCTCGTAGAGTTCATCACATCCTCGATCGACACCATCATCTCTCTGTCGTCTTCCGCTTCGTACCAACACCCGGCGTCCCCATACATGATTCAGCGACATTTCCGGAACACAGTCATGTATATTCTTTCGAAGAAGACGTCGGAGAATCCGGGGAGGTATGACGAGGTGGCAGTTGTTCGGACGTTTTTGAAGATGGGGATCACACGTTAGCGGTTGCTGGGTACGTACAGAAGGTGGACTCGATTTCGATCTGTCGATACTGTTTTTTTTGTCGTCGTTTTAGCCAAGGCCCTGTTTTTGAACTAATTGATTTCTTAGGGCTACGAGGACTCCTTGCTTGCCAGGTTTTACCGTGGGGTGTGAGAACAACCTCTGGCAGTTATTGCCATCCCATTGCTGTGCAAACTAAAAATACGGAAAACAGTGAGTCAGGTCATTGCGGCGAAGTCGCCAACATTCTCACATTCTGCTTTCCACTGTCCAGTGCCCTCCTCACCACCCCAACCCTCAGGAAAACAAGATGAAATCGAAAGGCGCTTATTTCACTGTTTTATTGAGAAGAGCCCCAGTGAAATGTCATTCACGCCGTCAGCCAAAAAGCGGTCCTCTCGAGCAAAGTCTCACACCAAGCATGAGAAAGGAGGCCAGAGGGACTCCATTGGAGAGGCGACTGTTTCAGTCGATGAGATTCTTTCAAGAGCAGAGTCAACGTTCGCCAAGTTTCAACAAGGGGACGGGACGGACCACATTAGTGAGGTAATCGTCCTTGGTCTCCAAGCACTGGACCGTTTCCCACCCGGTCACGACAAACGATGGGGCTCACTAGCTCAACTTGCGGAACATCTCTGGGGTCGTTACAACCATCTAGGAGCGATAGAGGACATCGAAGAAGCACTTATTTACGGCAAAGAGGCACTCAAGCTTTGCCCAGAAGGGTACCCAAATCGATCAACATCGTTGAGCAATGTCGCAAACTATCTCTGAACTCGCTACCACCAGCTTGCAAACATAACGGACCTCAATGAGGCCATCATCCTCGGGAGACAAGCCCTCGACCTTCGCTCGTCAGGGGACCCGCAGTGATCAACGTCGTTGGACAATCTTGCAGCCTATCTCTGCACTCGTTACAACCAGCTTGGAGACATGTCGGACCTCAATGAGGGTATAGTCCTTGGAAGACAAGCCCTCGACATTCGCCCGTCAGGGCACCCGCATCGATCGATGACGTTGGACAACGTCGCAAACTATCTCACCAATCGTTACGAGCGCCTCGGAGATATGAGAGACCTCAAGGAGGCCATCATCCTTGGCAGACAAGCCCTGGACCTTCGCGGGCATGCAAGTCGTTCAATGTCGTTGAGCAATGTCGCAAACCATCTCTCCATTCGTTACGACCGGCTTGGAGACACGACGGATCTCAATGAGGCCATCATGCTTGGCAGACAAGTCCTCGACCTTCGCCCGTCAGGGCACCCGCATCAATCAACGTCGTTCGGAAGTGTGGCAGTCTATCTCTGCAATCGTTTCGACCAGCTTGGAGACATGACGGACCTCAATGAGACCATCATCCTCGCGAGACAAGCCCTCGACCTTCGCCCGTCAGGGCACCCGAACCGATTAGCTCCGTTGATCGATGTTGCATCCTGTCTCTGCACTCGTTACGAGCAGCTTGGAGACATGACGGACCTGAATGAGGCCATCATCCTCGCGAGACAAGCCCTCGACCTTTGCTCACCTGGCCATCCTGATCGATCATCGTCGTTACGTACATTTGCACATTGTCTCAGTGTTCGCTTCACCCAGTCGAATGAGTTGAAGGACACAGAAGATCTATTTAGTCTCTACACCAAGTTGTCAAATATCTCACAAACGCTGTCACCAGTTGATCTAACCGCTGCCAAGGAATGGATCACGGAAGCTGAGGATTTCCGCCATCCCACAGTCCTTCTCGCATATGAAACATCTCTTCGACTACTCGTCGAGCATCTCGCCATTTTACCACCCCTACCCAGTCGTCTCCAGAATTTCAAAGACCTCGCTTCATCCCTAGCAATTGACGCCTTTTCCGCTTGCCTCCGTGCTCACCGTGCCAAAAAAGCGGTTGAGCTTCTCGAGCAAGGTCGCGGTGTATTCTGGACCCAGCTTGCACGTCTCCGTTCCCCTCTTGAAGATGTCATCGCCTCGGGCCAGGAAGGACGGTCTCTTGCGGACGAGTTTACCCGACTCTCGTCAGAAATACGCAACACAATTCATTCACAAGGTCCAGATCAGCATAACACGCTATGCAGTCTCAATGTTGATCTGCAATCCGCAATCTCAAATTCGCAAATTACCCAGTCTCGCTCGATTCCTCCTCCCCTCTTCCTTCTCAGAACTCCAGCACGCTGCCAGTGGGGGACCTGTCGTCATCGTGAATGCTAGCCAGTATACGTGCGATGCACTCGTTGTCTTTTTTGACAGAGATCCGTTTCATATCCCATTGCAATCACTAAATCCCGCGTTCAGGACCTGTCGTTGGAGCTCCAATCTCTGACTTTCGATGCGAAGACAATGGACATGGGGAGAGATCTGGCTCGCTTCCTGAGAGTCCTTTGGGATGAGGTCGTCTCGCCCATTGCTGGTTTTCTTCAGGAAACAGTTCTAGTTGGCTCACGTATCTGGAGGTGTCCCACTGCCGAGTTCTGCCTTCTGCCATTGCACGCGGCTAATCCTTATCGAAACGGCCAAAGAGGCTTTTCCCATTTGTATATCTCGTCTTACACTCCCACATTGACTGCCCTCATCCGTGCGAGACGGAATCATCCATCGTCGACGACTTTGATACACGAAGAGAAATATTTCCTTGCTGTGGGTCAGGCGAACGCGAAAGGCGAAAGCGAGCTTTTCTCTGTCGACACAGAACTGGCCATCATTGCCGAGCGCATTCGGGGTCTTGCTACGCTCACGCGCCTTGAAGGTCCGGAATCGAGTATGTCCCAAGTGTCGAACGAGCTAAGGACGAGCGAGTGGGTTCACTTTTGCCTGCCACGGTATCCCAAACAGGAAGCAGCCCTTTGACTCCGCATTTGCTCTCTGTGACGGCCGGTTTACCGTGGAACGGATCATGGGATGCGAGTTAGATAACCCGGAATTTGCCTACCTGTCTGCTTGTCATACGACGGTCGGAGACGAGGAGAGTCCAGATGAGGTGATCCACTTGGCGTCAGCGATGCAGTTTTCAGGGTTCCGATCCGTGATTGGGACGATGTGGGCGGTGGACGACGAAGATACGAACAAGATAACGAGCATGTTTTACGAGAGTATGTTGGATGGATGTGGTCGGCTGGATCACACTCGAGCGGCGTGGGCGCTGCACAGGACGATGATGAACTCATTAGGTGGTATTGTTCCGCTTGATCAGCGCATTCTGTATGTATATATCGGTGCTTATGGGAGCATGTCGTGAGCGGGGGAAGGGAGAGGAAAATCCAAAAATGGCGAGTGATGGCAGGAAGCCAAGTTGGATTTTTGACCTGGCAGTCACACAAGATGGAAAATGGATCGTGTGTGGGACATTCAGTGGTCGAGTGATCGTCTGGAATGCCAGTGCGAGAAGGTGGACATGTTCAAAGCACACGGCTCAGCGCTGAGCGATGAAGTGGCATTGGGCGTTTCGGGTTTGTATCATGATCATAGAGTGCTGCTTATGGCACTTCCGGATGTGCATTTGCGTGGGAAGCTTCCGTTTTTGCCTCACTTCTGCAGTTCTCCGACGGCTCCGAAGAAAAAGGGTCCATTTGGTCGATACGGCTCAGCCATAACCTTAAGCCAACTTTCTCCTCATCTGGCTACTAGTATGGTTTGTTATCCTGCAAGTAATATACTTATCGCCTTGGTTGGCTGCCGTGATCAGATTGATCCCTTTGCGACGTTAGTACATTCAGTCGTTCCTATTTACTGAGCGAGACCAACGGTTCTCAGACCATTCGTCTAGTTCAAGTGAGCAACCTCGGTGACCGTGACGGAGCAGCACAAGTAACCACTAGTGCAACGTTGCGCCTCAGTGGCGAGGGGTAAAGCGGGCACGAAGAAGAATGCCAGACCTTCTTTACATCACTGATGAACTCAATGCACAGCCAAATTCCTGCGGGGAACCGGCGAAAGGGTGGTAATTTCGATTCTCTGATACTCCATGTCTTGTTATACTGCCATCTTCAAGCTTCGGCCTGTGAGCAACAAAGTTCTTTACAAAAATTCATCTCCGCAGAGTTCGGTTCGATAGCACGATATAAGTGGTAAGCAAATGAAAAGATCAGGTTTGTCGAGTCTCTCACTGTCACCCTTGTCTTTCAGAGGTTGTCAACCACCGTATTCATGCATGTCGTCATCTGTTATACAATCGGTTGTCCAAGTCCAACTATTAAACAATGCAGTATCAGGTATATATCCCGTTACACATATTATTGATGTCCACTAGTCTGACGTGCTGGCATGCAGTTGCACAGATTGCCCTTGTGGCCTATGATTATAGTAAGCAGTTTAACAATCGATCTAGAAGAGCTGAAGGGAATATTGCAACTTCTCTGCCCATAGTCCTCACATTTCCAAAAGAGGTACATACATGCTCTGTTCCGATCTCATTTCACGACTCAACAGCTGA
>JBBPOS010000429.1:0-24978 GCA_038091575.1 Leccinum subgranulosum
AACCCGGCACTGTATGGACCCGTTCTGACTATATGGCCTAGAATTTTGGAACATTGGGAGCACTTTCTTGCAAGGCGTATACAGTGTCTTCGATTACCGTAATGTACAGGTTGGGTTTGCGAACCTCGCTTGAATCATCGCAAATGTTCCCGATACACCCTCTATTTAATTTATATGAGTTTGATCTATTTGGTCGGAGTTCACGATGAGAACGAAGGTTTGCCACCGCCCGGTTCCAGCCTTCCAGGGCTGGTGCAGTTCGTCCATGCCTAGAAGGCCCCTTGGAACAATTTTCCCGAGACCTCCATACCCTATCTTGATGCTTCTCAAGTGGATCAATAACTGACTAGAGAGTTGTTAAATACCAACAGCTGCTTTAGTCCTGTGTAACAGCGTAAACAGTCTGCCTCAGGATGTGTCATAGATCTTTTTAAACGCGCCAGGTACCAGAGGTTTAAGGAGTGCAAAACCGCACTATATCTGAATTTCAGGCTCGATCATGATGCATGAGCCTTGTTGCCTCATCTCGTAAATTCCCGAAAACACGCAGTGAATCAGTCTAAGACTTCAGGATCGGGGACTTTGTCCGAAGACGACAACGATGATTTCACCACTTCATGAGGCCCCACACGGATCACCAATCCCTTCACAACGGTGGGTCTGAACTCGCTGGACACTTATACCATTTCTACGAGGATGGGATCGTCTTCACTCGGAGGAGATGAGGGTACTTACGGACGTATATTGCAATCTAGACCATTGTCGTTACTATAGTGGTGTACTGATGTTTGCTGCTCGTTTCGCAGGGGAGAATTGCTGTCTACAATTTCTCAGATGAATCATGTGTTTGGCTCGAGAGCCGGGACTGGTGTCCACTGTCCACCATGTGCTAGCTCCACCGTGGTGGTTCCGCTCGGGGAATGCCGAGACTCGGAAGGTAGGTCCATTTTCTCGCATTCAATTTCTTTGCCCGTTCTAAGTATCCTTAGGAGTCCGACTCATCACGGAGGCAATTACCTGTTTTCTCGTCCAGTCTGCGCCATTATATCTGCGATGACACATACTGCCAACGCCAGATCGATCCGGAAAACTTACAATGTCCATATCTGTGCTCCCGATGGGCCGGCTGAGCTTGAGTCCCCTCGTTCTCCCGATCTTCATAGCCGATTCCGGTCTGAAATATGGTTCAATACAGCCATTGTTCGCCTCCAAGGTTCTCAGCATTTTGTCATCCCAGTAACGATCTGTCACCCAATATTGACCTCCTCATCTCATCATCATTACTTGCCATGTTGTGCACCAGATGGATGGGCTTCTGTGCGCGTCAAAGATTCAAGATATCCTTGCAGGCATACACTACACCAAGACTTTGCCTAATTCGGCATGCCGAGGTATGTAACACTAATCAAACTTTGAGGCTGGTTCCTACAAAATGGCGCTAAGTTTCGTTTCACTGATATGAAAAAGCCATCCAAGAAGTTGCTACATTCAGCAAGTAGCGCCTAGTTTTGAGGCAGTGGTACAGGGATCATCTCAGTGAATACAAAGGGCCCGGGGGACCGACTTGGACGTAAGCGAACTGCTCCACCGCGGTCCGAGAATGACTTCACTAACTTTCAAAGGCCCAGGAGAGCCATGGCCACTGATTTCGCCAACTTTAATTTCCGCTCTTTCGGCTAAATGACCACATGCTGCCAGTTGGCGTGATAAGTTATGACTGGATTCCTGCTCAGATTTAAGGCGCTTGTTTCGAAGTTCAAATCATACCGTGATCTGCCATCGAAGTACTTCGGACCTTTTCTTTATGTAAGTTTTCTTCAAACTATTCTGCCAGATCAGTGCTGTCTCACTCATTCGCGACCGGCGCCGGGAGCGAACAGTTTCAACAAGGCTTAAGTAAAGCGCGGAACCGCCATCACATGCATGTATAGGCACATGGTAGAACGTGGCATCGGCATGCCATTCGGAGGATTCTAGGAACGCACAGATCGTGATGCGGCGGGGTGCGAGTTGGCTGGGATGTCTAATATTGACATCATGGCATGGTACCAAAAAGACGCCCAGGCAATATTCAAGGACGTTCGGTCATTGAAACTACTAAAACTGAGCGATGAGATTAGCAACATGGCTCTGACGACGACGACCAGTTACGGGCATCTATATGTATGTAATATGAGAGCCTGAGGGTCTCGAGAACAACAGGAACGGTGATATTTAAGCTGTGCACCCCTGCCATGTGTGATTTAGGCAGTTTCACAGACGTGTCCGTGTTGGCTGAGGACGGCTGGTAGCCTGAGGCCGCCACCAGCCACATTCAGGCACCAGCCATGAAGTTCATAATACGCTCATCGCCGCATCAAACCCAGCCGCATTGTTTACCCAGACATACACAGCCGTGAGTTAATGAATTTATAGGTTCAATGGAAGCGCTCACCCTTGCCAGTCAAAGCCAACTGAATTTCACGTTCAACGACTCCGCTCGAAAAGCTGTATTTAAGAGACGGGCTTGTCGGCTGGTCGGCGTTCGGTTTCTATTTTCCGCGTGTATGATGTGCGTATTCCGTTATTCCCTTGCATGTCTCCCTCTGTTCTTCTATTTTATATATATTTTCTCTCTTACCAGCGGATACTAACGACCAGGCATTTTTCCAGTGGTGGCAGTTCTCAGTTTTTCATTCCTCATGCATAGATGCCTCACGATCGACGAAATCTTGACGATAATTTTTCAGCATGCATTTATTATTTTGAAACCTGAACCCAAGTCACGAGAGTTCCGTGACCGTCGCACCCTTGCGAGGCTTGCAAGGACCTGTCGCTACTTCCTCGAGCCTGCTCTCAATGTGCTCTACTACGAGATTAATGACCTGCTATGGCTCATCAAGTGTATGCCGGATGATCTATGGGTGGTCAGCGGGAAGCAGCTGGTAAGCATCAAAGCGAATCACACTGTGCAATCTGACACTTAAAGACGTTTTCAGTCTTTCAGACGTGCAATTGAGACGTCAGACTGGGATATTTTTCTCCGTTATGCCCGCCGTGTACGAAGCCTAGAATTTGATCGGCAATGTCTTGACACCACCGACGTGGGCGTTTACGAGGCGCTCGCGTGCCCACCGCCTCCCGTGGTCATGTTCCCGAGATTGTTACATTTCCGATGTGGGGAATCCCGGAAGGAGGCCATTCCATTCCTGATGCATCTTCTCCGACCGACGGTGGTTCATGTCGATATCGATAATTTGATGTCAAACCCCCTCACCTTCAGCATCCTACCCTTGTTGCCCGACCGATGCCCACGTATCAAGCAGATCATGGCTTTCCGCCACTTCGTGTTCCAAAGGGGCGATCGGGCCCTCGAAACGTTCTCAAATGTCCTCTGTCACCTCCCGGAGCTCCAGACTTTGCGTTGCGCGGAGCTACCGGACGAAAGCGTCTTACACCTCTCTCAATTACCAAACCTGAGGATCCTCCGTATGGACCTACGTTTAATCTCCCTTGATCACATCGAGTCCGTATCCGGCCCCGTCAGATTCCCCGTTATTCAAGAAGTTCTGTTGTCCTCGCCTAGCATGTCACACTCTCTCCGTTTCCTGAAATTCATTCAGTCCACGTCTGTTGATACAATCAATCTCAACATCGACGACGAAACTTGTGCTTCTGATTATAATGCCATTTTCACGGAATGGGCCTGCAATCCTGCATACCACAATTTATCGGTGATCGATATCTCCGAGATGCAGGTCTGGAGGGACTACGACGACAAACACATCATCGATATTGCCACTCTTCGCCCCCTGTTTCGGCTTAAACGCCTCACGTCTTTGAAATTGGAAACCCTATGCACGTTCGACCTCGATAACGCCGCTATCAATGAAATTGCCATGGCCTGGCCACTACTGGAAACGTTGGACCTCTCCATCCGCGAATGCGGATGGGAGATCCCGTCCAAGGTTACGCTTCCGGGATTGGTGCCGCTTCTGCGCAACTGTGCGAACCTCGCGCTTTTGGGCGTCGTCGTCGACGCGACGGTGTTGCCAGTCGACATGGAGACGACGGAGCGGCTGCCTGGTGGCGGGGTGCGGAACACCTGTTTGGAGTCGCTGTGGCTGGCCGATTCGAAAATCACGCGGCCAGCCCTCGTCGCGGCGTTTCTGTCTGCAGTTGCGCCCAACATTGAACAAATAGTCTCGTGGAACACGCCATTGTTGAGCGGGAGGGAAGGGAAGGACAAGTATCAGAAGAGATGGAAGGAGGTGGGGAGGTTGGTGCGTCAGTTTGCGTTAGTTCGGAAGCAAGAACGGACCTGGACCGCTGCCCGTTGGCAGAGATGTGGATGTATGCTGAAGGCCGCGTGTGGAGGGTGTGGTAGGCAGGCTGACAGCAAGGAGGTCGGAGACGAAACGGTCCAGGTCTATGATTCGGAGCCTGAGCCTCCGACGGACTCGGACGATGACGACGACTTTGACTATTGTTACATTGCGGAAGCTCTTTGATTTGACATGCCATTATGATTTATTTCGGTCTTGCACTCCTCCCCCCGTCCCTCCTCTCCCCCCTTTCTTTTATGCTCTGGGTCGCCCCGCTTGGGACGTTTAGTTGTCTGGAAATTGAAAGTTGAATGCACCAGCAGTGTACACTAAATTTGTATCAGTTTTTCCACTTTCACGAGGGCAACTTGCTGCTCTCCTGAGGCTGTTTCATACTTACAGTACAAGACTTGCAAATAACGGTCAGCGCTCTGATTCACCCCAAGATGATTTTTTTTCCGTCTAGCGAGCCACGACACGGTCGGGAGTCGACCGGTCACCATTCCTAGTACATATATCTTGCTACTGTATTTCTATTTCACCTTTTCTTATTGGTTGATCGACGTTACAACTCTCTCACTCTGAGGTTACAGATGCGTGGCACTTCGTGCAGGTAGCACCATGGTGATAGTTGGTAGTCGAGGCAATATGCTAACTTTGTTATAAGTGGTGGCAACTTGAAGCATTATACTATTGAAAGCTTCGAGCTTAAACCAGCCCAATCATTTGTCTGATTTTCCCAAAGTTATTTTCAACCTCTCATTCGATCGATCAATCCGATGATCTTGTCAACATAAGTTCACACACAGGCCAACTAGGTTACCACGGCGAAGTCGGATGTCCGGTACCCCCGATCCAGTGAGGACGCTTTGTGTAAGTTTCAGCACAGGAAGGAGGACACAGGAGTGAAATCTTAAACTCAAAGTTCAAGTTGTCCCTGCATGTTGCCAGTTTTCCGGTTCCAAACTTGCCCGGGCCGTAAGTCAGTGAGAGTCGCCGTACATACTTGACTGTTCTTGTGCACACCTGGATGGCCCATGATTACTATGTGATAACTGAGTAGTCGAGGATAAAAGATCGCGTGTCAGACTGTCTCATTACATGTCGATGCGTACGATGACGATATGAGTGAACGGTACAAATACTATTGTGCTTCGGAGTAGCATGTTGTGGTTGTGTGCGCAGAGAACATGATGATTGCTACCACTTCTCAGTCCGTCAAGTAGAACGCAGCTGTTGCAAGTGGCCGACAATTGTCGCCAGCATCTATACATGTATATTGACATTCATCATACATCGTCCCATGCAGATACAGAAAACTCTCAAACCGCTATGTACCCCGCAATGATAGTCCACAAAACACATCCTCAAACACCGTCTCGTACAAACTGAATCTCCGCGGGTATTTCGTCGATCCCATTCCTGAATCAGACGTGAAGAAAAAATGAAACGTCCGAAAGCGGGCTTCTTGCAGTCCATGCAAGGTCGGACGGTGTGCGCCCACCCTTTCTATAAAATTGGGGTAACTCTATGCATACCCAAACGTCTCGACGTGCAACGTCACGCTCGGCCCCCCGCTCATTACCTTGCCCCATTCTGACACCGGGAATCTCAACCCATGCCGCACAGACCTCGTCAAACTCTGCGGCCCGCACACTATGTCGAGAAAGACAACGGTAAGCCAAAGCTCCATAGAAGAATCCAATATCCAGGTACCCACCTGTAACAGACAGCCTCCCCGTTGCTGTGCTCACTTCCCCCCTCAAAATCGCCTTTATATCCGGCCGCCCATTCTCCATCCGCACTGATGGCGGTGCGAATGACTCGAACGTCGAGCCATCCTTGTCCGGCGACTGGTCCGGAGCCAGAGCAGATTCGGACAAACCTAAGCCAACCCCAGCCATGCTAAATGGAACTGCTACGCTTCCTGCTCCTGCTCCGACACCACCCCGTGTAACAAAGATCCGGACGGACACATCCAACCAAGTCGGTGTAAGTGCGCTCGCTCTCGAAAGTGCCTCCGAGATCCACTGGACTTGAGCTGAGGAGGGACCGAACCGTCAGCGCCCGTAGTTCGACACAATCACGAAGATGCTCACCCGCGTCACGAATTGCCCAGATAAACACTACTCTGCGACACCGACCAACCCTCTTTCGCGCTGCTCTGAAGAGCCATATTAGGCATCGAATCCAAAGAGAGTTCTCCAAAACAGACTCACTGGATCACGCTCAAAAAGAGCGGCAACGTGCAAGTGACACCTGTCCCTCCTGCAAGCACGGGATGATTCAGTTCCTTTTGCTCCTACTTCGTCGCAAAGAGAGCAGCAACTTACCGGCAACAAATATCGACGTATCGTACGCCACCACGTCAGGAGAAGATCCGTACGGGCCTTCAATGAACACTTTGACGCTCTCGTTCCGTGTCGCAACCTGCCCCAGCCGCTTCGTGAACCCACCTCGTACATTGATGAGGAAGACAATCTCCTTCCATTGTTCAGCTTCGGAGCGTGATCTGAGGTCACTTTCGCTTGCGCCAGGTTGGAATAGCTCAGAGTCAATGCTGCAGATTGAAAATGGATGGGCCTCGAGCAGAAACGTTGAAACAGAGGGCATGGTGAGATACGCAGCCTGGCCCGGCGACCACTGGAAATGCGGTCTACGCACGGTCACCCGGACCAGGTCGTCCGACAGCAGTTCTGTGGTTGCATCTTGCATCCTTCGTCGACCGAGGCAGTTGAACACCACGACTCGAGTGAGACGCAAGAAACGATCGAGGGCCCAGAACATGAAGGATGGCCATATCCAGTATGAATAACTGATTTGTGTTCGTCAACGTCGGATGGTGAAGCAAGTGGTGTTGCTTACTCGGTTTCCTTGGTATGATAGTACGCTCCTATTAGGAAAATCCTAACGAACGTGAGACAGCAATGATGATTCGGCGATGAATTTCACTTACAACACCATGATAAAATGAATGTAAAAGAAAACCTCATAGACCCTGCTGCGAATGAAACGTAGAGACACGATGAACAGGATGGCAAGCGCCGTGAGCGCCGTCAAACCAAGGCGGATCCATGTGAATTTATAATACGAGAGGCTAGGGAGCCAGTCAGAAACACCTTTCTTCAGCGACTGCACGATCAACATTACCCTTGTATCATGAATATCTTGGCGCCCGCATGGATCAACAGCAGTCCAAAACATGACCTGGCTGCGACTCGGTGAATGTAATTCAACTACGGGTGTGTCAGTTGATATATCAACGACGCTAACGCAAAACTGAGACCTTGTCAAAACTGACGCCGGTGACGACTGCACCCGAGAGGAGCTCAGCGCTGCGTATGTTTTAGAGCAAGGAGTTTCCACCCACGTGATACGACATTGTTCTTGGTCCCGAGGGCGGTGACGAGGGGGAACTGGCTCGCAGCGAGCAAGCCCGCGCGGTTAGACCAGCTGAGCAAATACAGTTCCGACCCAAAGGAACCTTGATCTGCGTGCAAGGAATGAATGAGAAAACGAGTAACATCATCCAGATCATGGACTTACTGCCGGTAAAAGTCCAAGCGAGGAGGAAGGCGATGTATCCGAACGTGAGGACGAGCTCGGCCACAGTCAGATCATACGAGCCCAGCTCGAGCGTCCAACGGAAGGCAACGACACGGAAGACGTTGACTGCGGCAAGTGGCAAGCGGGCGAGTGACCATCCGCCATTGCTGTCAGTGTGGCGTGCCAGTGGCGGCCGGCGACACGCTGCGGAGGGTGTCGACTCTTCGTCGACCTCCTTACACTGTTGATGTTGCCCGAACATTTTGGAATGCAGTACCGAGCCCCACTGGAATACGCCGACGAGGACGATGAAGGAGATCAAGGTCAGCCACGCTGGCACTGGAAACGTATCAATGGATGATGGAGGTGGAGGCGACGAGTCAGAGGATGACATGATGTGGTAGTGACAATCAGGGAGGGGCTCGCAGGGGCAATATTAAGACAGCCTGCAGCAACTTGTGGGGACGGACAGGAAATGCATGCCAGATCTCGAGGTTGATATATGATAAATGGAATACCATTTGAACTCGGAATGGTAAATCGTAACAATTATTTCCTCTTCGGACGTTAACGAGGCGCGCCATCCGCAGCAGCCCTGCGGCAGTGCAGCAGTGCTTGGCTTTCAAAGGGCGTGTTTGAAGAGACGGCGGTGATCATACAAGCCCCTGCAGATCCACAACCGGCGGTCATCAGATTCTCGAACTCGGACATAACCGCCGACGACTTGATGTGACGGTCCGATCATTGGAAAATGCGGCTTGATACGCATGCAGAGCTATGTCGGTAAGGATGACTGCGACCGTACCTAGTAGTAGTACTAAAGGCGCTTCAAGGGCTAAGCTGACTAAGCGCTTGGCAGCCATATCAGTGGATTTATATCGGGCTGCCTGCAACCTTGGACATCCCATATCTGTCCCAGCAACCCTGCATTCACTTGGGAACTATCCACGCCCCAAGTTGCTTGGACCTTCAAATCAGTATGAATCCCGCAACGTGTGATTGTACCCACAGCAGGCGTTTGATGAATGCCCTCAATATATAAAAATTCATTCAAATGTAAGCAAACAAATTGTTTGAAAACCGATTGCCTGCGCGGACACAGCGTTACTAATTGTACTTACCTGTCAAGTTACTCCTCCGAGTCCGGGCCCAGTGACTGTGAGTGTCTCCTCCGCATGGAGACTCATTGACATCACTACCCTTGGTGACTCATCTCGCCGCTCAAACAGCAGGACTGACACCGAGATTCATATGTATTCTTCCATGCTCAACTTTCTTATTTTGCATGCCGTATCCACGGCTTCTTAGAATTTTAGGTCGTCGTTTCAGAGGCCCATCATCGTTGTCAGCGCCATAACGTAAAACGAGACCATCCGTAGTCGAATGACCAAGCTTCCAATGGACCACCGGAAATGGATGAAGGCTGTTTGCAATCTCGCACTGAGGCCGGCAAACACCTGAGATATTGTATATATGATCGCACGACGACAAAGGAATTGCCATCAAACAAAGGAAAACCCTGGATGGCAACACGACTACCAACTGTTCATCGAACGAGTCCGATGTGGGTCCTAGAGGTCTCGACGTATCTTCATTTGAATATCAGTGATGTTGTTCAAATTATTCTCCATGTCACAGGTCCGACATGTACTATCCTTCGGAGAGCTCCGTTACAAACATGGATTGTGCGGCCCAGTCCGGGCGAAGACTGTTGCCGTTAATGAAATGGTTCCGTCACGGTCGGATAGCTGGTTGCCGGAATGTAATCACCGCTGTATCCATCTCGGTGCGCGATTTTCTCCCCCTGGATAGCATTCATTTCTCGCCCTAGATATGATTGTAGTTCCACGAGGATCGAAAATCTTGATTACTGATGAGACCGACTTGTGCGCAGGTCATATCTCCATTTGACTTGCCAGTTGCAGTGCCGCGCACAACTGGTACTTGCAAACTTTGGATGTGATTGCGTCCTTCAGAAAGATCTGGAGGAGACAATTTTATTCCAGACGTGATCCAAGATCCGGGGATGCGATTATTATCCATCTGCCGCCACCTTGGCTACGGATTGATTGAGTTAAACTGCATGTACCCATGTACAAATTTAAAACAACTCCACCTCGAGGTGCGAACATGATGATGCCATGATGCACCGCAGCACCGGTCCTTCGATCGAAAATTCGAAACGCAGCAAAAGCCTTGGCATGCTGCGCTTGAGTAGCCCCGACGCACATGGACACTGCCATGGCATATGGGGTGCTTCCGACGGATCATGGAGCCATCAAGAAACGATATTACTTACTTTGCTACAAACTGTGTTATGTAGTATCATGGGGATACCACATATCAGTCACCGTGTGTGTGGCAGGCTGGCAGGGTCTCCTTCGAGGCAAAGGCACTACCTCCAGCAAATGGTTGGTTCTGGTACCTGGCCCTATCTTGCACCACAGAATGGATGAAACAGGTTGGTGATCAATACGCAATTGGTGTGAGGTATGTATCTCCATTTTCTGCGATCAATGAAAATTTCCACCAAGTAACTTGGGTCCGTCGACGTCGGGTAACTCGGATACTATGTACTTGTATCGGCTGACGCCGACAGTCGTTCCCACACTTTTGTCCGCTCGCGCATTTCAAAGTGCTTCAAGTTATTAGTACCAATATTAATCTGAAGCTCCTCGCCCGCCGGTGCGGCGTCCTCAGAATGCAAGGAAACAATAGGTGAATATAGCCCACGATCATGCAAAAAAAGATCATTACCACTGAATTCCAGTTGGAGTGTGGTTCAAAGAGCGACTGTCAGAAACAGGACATAACTTGAGAGTCGAAACGTCAGATCATTTTCGGTGCTTAGGATGGGCCAAGTGACTGTGTAAAGAACATGCCAAGTCGAATGTAGATGGTAATCCGGTGGACAACAAGATATCATCACGCAGAGTTGCGGATAGGCGTGACAAGGCCTCATGCATATGCTCAGACAAGAGTGTCAAAGCGTCGCATTGGCAGTACACGGATCCATGTGTCGAAGGTGGACGCGTGGACGATTGGGTCATGCCTGTTCTGTCTCGGGAACAAGGGGAAATAATGCTTCTAGTTGTCGACACACCACTGACCATCAAGTCATCACAAAAAAAAATCCAGTACGTGTGGCGGAATCTTGTGATCTGAGCAACCTATTTGAAACTTCCATTTGGGTGAGTCGCACTTGCGATCACTGCATAGTAATAGGATTGCTCATACGGCACAACTGTCTTCACAGATAGCACAGAAAATACTGAAGTGGGTTTTCCACTCACCTTGATCAACTTAGTTGGCCAGAGTCGCAGTCAGCGATGCACGCATGTCTTACTTGACAGCCATACCGAAAGTCACTCGGGACGTTACGAACAGCAGACAACGCCGGAGTTTTCCCATTGCCGCCGCAACAAGCCAAACATTCATGTCTCTATCATGGACAACCGCTGAGACATTTTATTTTTGAGTACCTGACGTCTCCGCAAAGTATGCAGTGAGTACCAGGCCGCCGAGAACTTCTGTGCCGAGTGCTCGATGACGACCCTCAGCCACCGTTGTTCAGGGATGAAGTGGCATGGGCGAGAAATTTGATCCCAAGTATGGCGTTGTGATTTCTGAAACAAGTTCAAGCCTGAAAACATGCACAGCCTGGGATCAACTCTAGGAAAGTAACTTACATTGAATAACTGAGCCAGAACCGTTACGGATGTGTATGCCCTTTTCAGGAGAGTAGAAGGCTCTTGGGACCATCAGCCCAGGTTATTCAGGCAAGACGTGCCACATGGGTCAAAGGGTGGATGGGATAGGATCAGTTTCATAGATATACTTGGTTTTGCGAGGGTCGTACGAGTAACGATGGTGTCAATAATTGCGGCAGTTTCATGTCATATTCACCTCGACATGGGGAAACGGACGAGCATTCTACGCTCAGCGGGGATCTAAACGGGATCTTAATATCGGTGTTTGCCGCGAACTCGATG
The DNA here is from genome assembly GCA_038091575.1 of Leccinum subgranulosum. Lineage (NCBI taxonomy): Eukaryota > Fungi > Basidiomycota > Agaricomycetes > Boletales > Boletaceae > Leccinum > Leccinum subgranulosum. The sequence continues at coordinate 11,843 of JBBPOS010000429.1, forward strand.
ATTAGCTTCAAGTTACTAATCTAGTAGGCATCTACCTCCATTGTGCTGAATGAGACTGGAGTAGACAATACGGGCCGCCCGCGCCAAAGTGCGATATACATGGTTGGAGGATGACGGGGAGACTGTCTGTGATGAAGAAGATGGAAGGTTGTACTGCGGAGAGTAACGAAGATCTACCTTCCTTCTGTAATTCAGTGCTGGATCAGATCTTTCGAGACCTGCAATCTGCGAAGTCACACAATGGGACAGTGTAAACAGTCTGACTGAAACCCGAGCCATTGCGATAGTATCCTCTCACCGAGTAATCGACGAGTCGCTACACTTCTGTTTTTCCACCCGATACCATTACAGTCTGGCAAAGGCTCCTGGCAGAGTCGCTCGTGGTTTCCTGCCTCTTCTCATCTTTCCGATACATCTTTCTCCCCTCCACCTCTCGCATACGGCTGGTCTCATTCTCTCTCACACCCACTTATCCCTCGGATACCATCTCCGATTCTCTCCCTCAGTTTCCTCGCACCTTTTTTGCAGTCCCCGTCGACGGAGACGGAGACGTCCGAGAAACGTTTGATTGCAGGCCTCTGATGTCGGATCTTGAGCGGGTCGAGGAAGCGTCGACGAGTTCAGGGTAAGTCAGTTCGCGAAACAAAGGCGGAGATCTCGGGCCGCATCCGGTGTTGCGTCGACAGGGGTTTCATGTAGGTGTCCCTTGAGGATGAGACGCTCGAAAAGCGACCGAATCGATTCAGATCAAACCCTTCCTCTTTTTCGACAGTCAGTTTGTAGTTGTTGACTTTGGGATGCAATTATCTAACATACGAGTAACCATCAGTCGTAAACGAACACCAATGACGACCGTATCGTAAAGAAGACGTACTTGTGGTCACCGATGAGGATCAGCTGGTTGACGTCCGACGACAACGCAGTCAAGACATGGCTCTCGAGGATCTCGCCGGCTTCAAGTTCTTCCACGAGTGGCACCTCCAGTCCTGTCTGATCGAGCGCTTCAAGTTTAGCATAGATAGCCGCTCCCGTGGTTGTGGAGGCGATAATCCTCTCGCAAAGCCCGGACCGTCGGCAAACTACCTTTGTATGGCGTCTTGAAACTCATCGTACCGAGTTCCGGCGCCGCACATCAAATCCAAGTGTTCTTCAACGAGCTTCCGCTGCCACCCGCCCAACAACTGTTGGCGGGCAGAGCGCGCCATGTCCCAAATCCGAACCGAAGCCGGAGCTCGGATGTGCGGCTCGTCGCTCAGCACGCCAGCGTCCAGACCCCATGTCCACCGGGAAAAGAGGTAGCTCTCGTCGATGACATGTCCGTTCCGTCCCACACGCACCATGCCGTCCCCTGTCACCATCACCGTCTTCGTCTCCGATCCCAACGGAACGCGGAACGCTTCGAAGAACTCGGAATGTTCGAGTTTCAGATGGGACATGATGTTCCTACCGCCTCGCACGTCTAGCAGAGCGTCAAAGTGATGACGAAGTTTGCCTTCCTGGTGTGAAGCGAGGGCTTTGAAGTTGTTGATCTCATCCCAGTCCAAAACCTTGAGCGTGGTTGGTTATGCAGTGCAAGACGTTCCGTCGATTTGTTTGCACGATGGAATCGGTAGGTACACCGTACCTGAGGAGATCGCAGAGGAATTGGTCCAGAGCGTGGTCGGTGTGGCAGACGACGAGAGTTCCTTCCGGGACAGTTAGACAACGCTTAGAAAAGCCAGTGATGCAAGTAGCGATGCTCACCTGGCGGTCCTTGGATCAACGAGACGCGGCGCCAGAGCGCTGAAACCAGACATTTCGCCTGAGCCTTGTCCAGACAGATGGACGTGGGGGCGGGTTGCAGGCTAGGAGTTCCTCTACTCGGTTCACTGTCCCAAAACCAATGATATCTTGACCACAGGCGAGGCAATAGAGACTGATGCCTCGGAATCTTCGAGCCATGAGGATCTCGTTTGAACCATGAGGAATTGTAATCGAGGGTCCTCGAGCTTCATCCCCCTGAGTTGAGTCGCTGTTACATTATACCTTGATGCCCCAGCGAGTTTTGCGGTCAACGCCAGTATGGATACCAATCATGGAGAGGCCATCGACGCGGAGACCACGGTACTTCACATCAAAGATCATGTCCTCCCGGAGCATACGAAAGGTGTTGTCTAGGTAATCTCCGATTGGTGTTGCTGACGTGTGGAGCTCATCGTGGAATGTTGGGCGGAGAAAGGGAGGCTTTCGACACAATATTTCATCAGCAGTTGGAAGGATAGAGATTTCGCGGAAGTTGGCAAAGTCATTATCGTGACGCCCACCGGGACCATTCAAAGCGTCGTACACTGTCAAGGGATCGACATTGGAGAGAATGTGTTTCATTAAATATCCTATCTCTCTGATTTCATGTTTGGATGACGTGATGACTCTGATGAGACGGTGTTACCCACGTCGGAGGCCCTCAGAAGATAGCCCAGGACATTGGGACCCAGTTCATTCATGAACTGGACAGAAGAGAGACTGTGAGTACTTTGGATGATTGTATCCAAGCAATGACAAGCATACCACTGGGTCATTCTGAGAGCAAAGTCCTTTCAGGAAAGGGTGACGCTACCAGAATCAAGTTTGACCGACCCAGAAAGAACATCATGCGAGAAACCGCTTTTTCAACCTGGAAGCACGGATAGAAGGTAGAGTAGGATTCATGTGTAACTTGGTCAAGTGTGTAAATGCTGACTGCCAGTGGATCCGCGCAATACAAGATTGGAGAAAGGTCATCACGTCAGGAAGCTTGACTTGTGGAACAGAACATGTGTCGATTTCATAAGGCAGGCTACAGCATCAGCATCTATAGCATCACCCCAACGAAATCACGAACTTTATTGCGGGTTTGACGATGGATCACGCGCACGTCCAGGACTTTTTCCACAACTCAAAATTTAGAATATTTGAATTGATAGAAGATCCATGGGGCTGGCATGCGGAAGAGGAAGTTTTTGAACGTGGGTAAATCAGTAAACTTCCGCAAACCACAACAAGCTTAAGGATGCAAACACAAGACTTTGCTCCATTCAGCCCAGATATACTACGAGCATGAGTAGATGCATACCGTTTATGGATAGTCTCCTAGAGATAAGCGGTTAGTAGACCATTTGAGACGCTGAACATGGGCGTAAATCGACTTACCTTGTCATCAAGTATCATTGCACTGAATATCAGTGCGAACGAGCCAAGCGAAGAAAGATCCTTCTAAGCAGGATCCTCCAACATACTTTCCACGACATTTGCAGCTATTGTGAAACCACTTGTCTCATCGATCGTGAAATGCAGCTCCTGGAAGGAACCCTCCGGCGCTTTCGCGAGGACAGCATTCAGCCTTGGCATCTGGTATAAGTCCAAGTCGTCGAAGAGAACATCCTGAAAAGCATAGAGGTGCAGCTCCATCATGTTGGCAGAACTGTCTACTGGGTGATACGTCCGAGTTTCCTGAGTCTACCGTGTAAGTTACTGTGATATAAGCATCTTGCAGGTCAACGAGGACTTGTTCCTGTGTTCACCCGAATTTCTTATAACGGACCGAGACTACATATGTACAGGCTGGCTCAGCGCTAAGTGCTGAGGCCCTAAATGAGGCGATCTGCGCAGCCCTCATCGATCATCCCCGGGCCGGCTTTGCGAAATACTAAGTATGAAGGTTTGTGTGTGGAACAGTCTTCCGCCATGTTCCGTTCAATTGACGCTACCCCATCATTCAAGCATCTTGTATTCCGATCGCTGATCGCCGTGGATATTGTTACTGTTGGTGTCGCATATTATAAAGGTCTGTGGGTGGATGTTTCACTGCCAACTTTTTACACTCTAGAATGCGATTCATCACCATAATCATATTTGCAGTCACCAGCAGACTGGTTGCTCTGGCTGCTGCAAAACCCGTACTAAAGCGGGAGCCGGATGGCATAGCCATACCACTCGCCCGAAACCCTCCTTTTCCGAACAACGAAAGCATTGACCTCGACTCGATCACTTCTCATGGCATATCAGTCAGGGAGTACGTGGAATGAACCGTTTGTGATATCTGATGTGCTCAGGCTCTTTTCAGGAAGATCCTTGTTGGCCTAGACAATTACGAGGCGAACACGGGGACGATACATCCTTTCGCCCTGAAACGGAGCGTGTCCGAACTCGGAACCCGAGGTGGTGCTAGCGTCCCGCTGATAACTCATCGATATGGTGGTTGGATCGGCCAGATTTTGATCGGCCGTCCTCCCCAGAAATTGCAGGGTAAATCCACTTGTATTATTCGGGAATCTGTTTACCCTGATCTATGTCACAGTCCAATTCGACACTGGTGCAGCGTAGGTACTTTATTTGATTTCACACAACTGTTTTTGTTCAAGTAGACGCAGCGATACGTGGGTTGTGGAAAGCGGCTTTCCTGGACATTCCACACTTGGTCTCGACCGCTGGGATCCCGTCTTCTCTAAGTCTTCCAGGAAACTGATGCAGCAATTTTGGCTCACAAATTCAGATGAATCAATGCTAGTTAAAGGTATTCAATATATTGACCGAGTAACCATTGGTGGATCATACACTGTATGTTTTCATTGCTTATCAGCATGACCATTGGATCCTGACCCCAAACTAGGTAGTCCGTCAGACCTTTGGTTCTGCAACATGGCAGTACACTGTGTTACCAGAGATGGCTCAATACCCTGCAGGCGGTGTAGTGGGATTGGCCTTTTCTTCCATCTCGAAGCTTGGTGCTTCCCCGCTGTTTGAATCCCTCAGCCCTAAGAAATTCAATGGGCTAGTATCCCTCAAACTATCCCCATCTGGGGCCGGCGAGATGTGGATCGGTGGAACAAACCGCTTGCTGTACAGGGGTGACATCACTTATGCACGCGTAACAATTCTTGTGAGTTAAAACGGTAGATTGGAGTGGACAATGTCGCTTACATTGGCATTTTAGGGATTCTGGCAGGTGTCTATGGATGATGTTCGTGTTAGTGGTGATAAAATCCTCGAAAATGTACCTGTTGTTTTCGACACTGGTGCAAGATACATCTTCGGAGACTGGGAACGAGTTTCAAACTTGTACGATCGCCTTGGGGGTACCCTGATGGAACACGAAGGCCATGGTTTTTATCACCGTGAGTTCCGATTACGTTCGGTACATACCTTGTTTTTATCGACACCCTGCAGTACCATGCAATTCTTTCCCAACACTGGGCTTCACCTTCAGTGGCAGGACGTTTGAAATCCATGCTAATGCTCTCAGACTCAATCCGATCCAGGAAGGTTCTTACTATTGTTTCAGCGGTATTATCGCTCAGCGCTCGCGTGTCGGTGAGATTTCAGTGCTTATCGCTTCCTGATTCAACCTCCTTGTGCGGTACTAGATAGACTCGTTCTGACTATGTGGCCTAGATTTTTGGAGCATTGGGGACACTTTCTTGCAGGGCGTATACAGTGTCTTCGATTTCCGTGATCCACAGGTCGGGTTTGCGAAGCTCGTTTGAATCATCGCAAATGTTCCCGGTACACTATATTTATGAGTTTGATCTATGTATTTGGTCGGTGTTCATGGTAAAGGGTTGACCACCGCCCTTCCAGGGCTGGGCATGACTAGTACCTTTTAAAATAATTTGCCGTTCCATTTGCATAGCGGCACAGCGGCGTGAAGTTTCAGCCCGCCGAAAAAGGTTGCCACTGGCGCAGGGGTTTCGTTTAGTTATCCTGGGTTCATCACAAGATACAGGTCTTGAATCTCGTTCGCTGATAATCCCCACCCGTCCATCCGAGTCAACCGACATGATGGCTTCCAATCTGAGATCGGTCCCAGTGAAAACTCACCTTCTTCCGAGTCGAGAGGTGCTAGTTTCATCGAAGGTGTTGTCATCAGTGGCATCCACTATAGCGATCTCTCCCTACTTTCTGCTTTCTATCATCTCATCCATGGAACGTCGAGTGGAGTCAGTGTACGAAGAAGGTGGTCGCATGGGCTATCTGGCTCGCTTACTGCGCTAGTTGGTCGTCCCTCTCCGAGGATTAGAGTATTGGGACCGCGTTGGACCAGGTCTCGAGGTGTGCCCAAGACACCAACACCACACATGGGACAGTGTAAATCGTCTGACTAGGACCACCGACGCCTTCGAGAAACACGAGCCATTGCTGTAGTATCCTCCGAGTAATCGACGAGTCGCTCGTCTCAACTTTCCTGTTCTCTCAAACGCTTCTGTTTTTCCACCCGACACCGTTACAGTCTTTCAAAGGCTCCTGGCAGAGTCGCTCGTGCATTCCTGCCTCTTCCTATCTTTTCAACACATCTTTCTCCCCTCCACCTCTCGCATACGCTTATATCATTCTCCCTCACGCCCACTTAACCCTCGGAAACCATCTCCGGTTCTCTCCCTCAGTTTCCTCGCACCGTCTTTGCAGTCCCCGCCGACGGAGACGTCCGTCCGAGAAAACTCCCTTCTGCAGGCCAAGCAAACGGAAGGCCGGCCAAGGCGGCACTCCCACGTGATGTTATGACGGCCCGCCGGACACTCTGCGCTCATCTTTTGTTTGCATTGCGACGTATCGTGTGGGCGGTGCAGCCCCCACGATCGGTGAGGATGGCATATTAGCGGACATGCATGTCCACAATCTAGCACGAAGGCGCTTCAAGGCGCACAGGCAATTCCAGGGCGATGGGTGAGTAGGTAAGAGAAGCAATTCAGGTCAACTAGGAATGGCATATAACGAGTGAACACGCGCTCACCACGGTTCAGTGCATCCGCCCTGGGGACATTGATCGTCGAACTCGCTCGGACTCTGGAGCAGCGTGGCACACTGGGGGTGCCGCTCGCACTTGACAGGGAACCCCTCGTAGAGATATCTGTACTTTGCGAGGAGGGAAAAGAACCGCATCCAAAGTGCCCCACCTTTCTTGGAGCGTAGAAAGGTTTCGGAGTTGCCGATCAAGATGAGACCGTCCCTGGCCCGCGAGAGGAGGACGTTGAGGCGCTCAGGCGAGTCCATGAAGCCGATTAAGTTAGATTTATTTGACCTCGTCAGGCTCGCGACGACGATGTTGCTTTCCTCTCCCTGGTAATTATCTAAACCGACACGTTGAACGAGGCTTGAATCATCAGAAAACATATTGCTCACCGATAGTAGCCAATTTGATTCGACCTTTCTTGGCTTTGAGCTCCGGCGGTGCAAAGAAGGACAGGCCAGCCCGCGCAAGATCCAACGAATCCAGTTCGTTAAGGATCGGGTCGTTGTCCTGCTTCAAGGCATCACGCAGATGGTGAAGTTGCCCAAGATATGGTGTGAGGACGACGATGTCCTCGCTTTTGTACCCCTGCTGGGCGAGGTAGCGCACTATCTTGAGCACCATTTTCACCTCGTATGTGTTTTGCTTCGACGATTTAGTACCGCCGTCCGCACGGTCGCCAGCGAGCGAGTCGTCGTCTTCGGGATGAGTGTGCTTTACGAAGACGACGTTCGATTGCAGGCCTCTGATATCGGATCGTGATCGGGTCGAGGAAGCGTCAACGAGTTCAGGGTATGTCAGTTCGCGAACAAATGCGGAGATCTCAGGCCGCATCCGGTGTTGCGTCGACAGGGTTTCATGCGGGTGTCCCTTGAGGATGAGACGCTCGAAAAGCGACCGATTCAGATCAAACCCTTCCTCTTTTTCGACAGTCAGTTGGTAGTTGTTCACTTTGGGACGTAATTGTCTAGCATAGGAGAATCATCAGTCGTAAACGAACACCAATGACGACCGAATCGTAAAGGAGACGTACTTGTGGTCACCGATGAGGATCATCTGGTTGACGTTCGACGACAACGCAGTCAATACATGGCTCTCGAGGATCTCGCCGGCTTCTTCCACGAGTAGCACCTCTAGTCCTGTCTGATCGAGTACTTGAGCATAGATAGCCGCCCCCGTGGTTGTGCACGCGATGATCCTCTTCTGGCGCAAAGCCTGCACCGTCGACTGTGAAAACTCCCTTTGTATGGCGTCTTGAAACTCATCGTACCGCGTGCCGGCGCCGCACATCGAATCCAAGTGTTCTTCAACGAGCTTCCGCCGCCACCGGTCCAACAACTGTTGGCGGGCAGAGCGCGCCATGTCCCAAATCCGAACCGAAGCCGGAGCTCGGATGTGCGGCTCGTCGCTCAGCACGCCAGCGTTCAGACCCCGCGTCCACCGGGAAAAGAGGTAGCTCTCGTCGATGACATGTCCGTTCCGTCCCACACGCACCATGCTGTCCCCTGCCACCATCTCCGTCTTCGTCTCCGATCCCAACGGAACGCGGAACGCTTCGAAGAACTCGGGATGTTCGAGTTTCAGATGGGACATGATGCTCCTACCGCCTCGCACGTCTAGCAGAGCGTCAAAGTGACAACGAAGTTCGACTTCCTGGTGTGAAGCGAGGGCTTTGAAGTCGTCGATCTCGTCCCAGTCGGTCCAAAACTTTGTGCGTGGTTGGTTATGCAGCGCAAGATGTTCCGTCGATTTGCTTGCACGACCGCCCAGACGCACGATGGAATCGGCAGGTATACCGTATCTGAGGAGATCGCAGAGGAATTGGTCCAGAGCGTGGTTGGTGTGGCAGACGACGAGAATGGTTTGATCAGTTTCGTCGTGTATTATTTTCGCGAGGATGGCACCCATGAACGACTTGCCAGTTCCTTCCAGGACAGTTAGACAACGTTTAGAAAGGCCAGTGATGCAAGTAGCGATAATCACCTGGCGGTCCTTGGATCAACGAGACGCGGCGCCAGAGCGCTGAAACCAGACATTTCACCTGAGCCCTGTCCAGACGGATGGACGTGGGGAGATCCAACAAACTACCCAGGTTGACCGATGGGTTTGAAATCAGTGCCTTGGCAATGTGTGATACGGCTTTTCTATTTCTTGGTGGCGAGGGCGAGGATCCAGGATTCCAGAATAAAATTTCTTCAGACAGGGGAAATTCGAAACGTGTCTTCAGCACAGAGAGCACAGGTTCGAAGGCAAATGTCGCAGCGTTGATTTGAATAAGCTGTACGTTCCGGGACATGGAAAGTGACGCGAGGGTCTTTCTAATGCTAACGTCGCCATCCAGCTGCAAGACTATCACCGGCGGGTTGCAGGCTAAAAGTTCTTCTACCCGGTTCACTGTCCCAAAACCAATGATATCTTGACCGGAGGCGAGGCAAACTAGAGACTGGTGCCTTAGAATCTTCGAGCCATGAGGATCTCGTTTGAGGAAATTTATCCGAGTGGCCTCGAGCTTCATCCCCCTGAGTTGCCAAAAGTCGCTGTCACATTGTAACTTGATGCCCCAGCGAGTTTTGCGGTCAACGCCAGTATGGATACCAATCATGGAGAGGCCATCGACGCGGAGACCACGGTACTTCACATCCTTCTGTAATGTAGCTTGTACCTCCTGACGGATATCAAAGATCATGTCCTCCCGGAGCATACGAAAGGTGTTGTCTAGGTAATCCCCGATTGGTGTTGCTGACGTGTGGAGCTCATCGTGGAATGTTGGGCGGAGAAAGGGAGGCTTTCGACACAAGATTTCATCGGCAGTTGGAAGGATAGAGATATCGCGGAAGTCGGCAAAGTCATTATCGTGGCGCCCACCGGGGCCATTCAAAGCGTCGTACACTGTCAAGGGATCGACATTGGAGAGTATGTGTTTCATTAAATATCCTATCTCTCTGATTTCGTGTTTGGATGACGTGATGAGACTGTTTTGGATGGATGGTCGAACTGCAACTTCTCGGTAAGGATTGGTGTCCCGGTCTTGCAGAGTCAAGAGCCGCGAAAGGACTCTAGCGAAGACCAGTTGAGCGTTTTGGTTGAGCATGTCCTGTTGAAACGCTCGAACGAAGACACCCCAGAAAATGGGTGGCTCCACAAGGTGGAACAACAAATTGTCCAGGGTGTCACCCACGTCGGAGGCCCTCAGAAGATAGCCCAGGACATTGGAACCCAGTCCATTCATGAACTGGACCGACAAGTCGCATCTGATCGCGAACTGGACTGAAGAGAGACCACGAGTACTTCGGATGATTGTATCCAAGCATACCACTGGGTCATCCTGAGAGCAAAGTCCTTCCAGGAAAAGAGTGACACCACCAGAATCAAGTTTGACCGACCCAGAAAGAACATCAAGAAATCGCTTTTTCAACCTGGAAACACGGCTAGAAGGTAGAGTAGGATTCATGTATAACTTGGTTAAGTGTGTAGATGCTGAGGGTGTACAATTGAGGACTCACACAGCAACTTGAAATTTGAATACACTGCCAGTGGATCCGCGCAGTACAAAATTGGAGAGAGGCCATCATGTCAGGAAGCTTGACTTGTGGAACAGCCTGAGAACACGTGTCGATTTCATACAAGCAGGCTACAGCATCTACAGCATCACCCCAACGAAATGACGAAATTTATTGCGGTTTTGGCGATGGATCACGTCCAGTACTTTTTCAATAATTTTGAAAATATTTGAAAGGATAGAAGATCCCGGCGGGCCATGCGGCCATGCGGCGGAAGAGGAAGTTTTTGAACGTGGGTAAGTCAGTAAACATACGCAAACCACAAGAAGTCGAAAATAAATTAATGGATTCAAACTTCGCGCCTCGATTTAGGCTCATTCGCCGACCACTCCCCGTCTACCAAACGGAAACCATTCCCGAAATACTCTATGTACTTCAGATTGCCGATAGTAGAAGTACAGGGATAAGTGGTTAGTAGACTATTTGAGACACTGAACATGGGCGTAAATCGACTTACAGACCTCGTCATCAAGTATCATTGCTGCACTCAGTTTCAGCGCGAACGAGCAAAGCGAAGAAAGATCCTTCCACGCAGGATCCTTCAACATACTTTCCACGACATTTTGAGCCTTTGTGCAACCACTTGTTTCATAGATCGTGAAATGCAACTCCTGGAGGGACCCTCCGGCGCGCCTTGGCATGTGGTATAAGTCCAAGTCGTCGAAGGGAACATCCTGAAAAGCATAGAGGTGCAGCTCTATGCTTGCAGAACTGTCTACTAGGTGATACGTCTGAGTTTCCTGAGTCTACCGTGTAAATTACTGTGATATAAGCATCTTGCAGGTCAACGAGGACTTGTTCGAGTCTATGTCGTCGTGGATGTGCCAGTGGTGAGTGAGAGCATGGTACGGGTACGGGTAGCATTTGCCGAACCGTGGCCAACCCGCTACCATCGGCCACGGGTACCCGTACCCGAGGTACTGCACGCACACCGTGCTGGTGTTCCGTCGTTGTCGCGTCATAGCATGCCATCGTGTCAGTCGACACGTTGTGGTCCCATGTCGCGTCGTTCGTCGGGCGCCATCGAGGTTGACATCACGTCGACGTATCGTTGCGTCGTTGCTGTTGTCGTGTTCGTTGACGTCGTCCGTCCTCAGCCTCGTCACGTCGTCGTCATCGTAGGGAACATTTGCTTTCCGTGTTCACCCGAATTTCTTATAACGGCTCGAGACTACATATGTACAAGCTGGCTCAGCGCTGAGTGCTGTGGCCCTAAATGAGGCGATCTGCGCAGCCCTCATCGATCATGGATCATCCCCGGGCCGGCTCTGCGAAATACTAAGTGTGAACAGTCTTCCGCCATGTTCCGTTCAATTGACGCTACCCCATCATTCAAGCATTTTGTATTCCGATCGCTGATCGCCGTGGATATTGTTACTGTTGGTGTCGCATATTATAAAGGTCTGTGGGTGGATGTTTCACTGCCAACTTTTTACACTCTAGAATGCGATTCGTCACCATAATCATATTTGCAGTCACCAGCAGACTGGTTGCTCTGGCTACTTCAAAACCCGTACTAAAGCGGGAGCCTGGTGGCATAGCCATACCACTCGCCCGAAACCCTCCTTTTCCGAACAACGAAAGCATTGACCTCGACTCGATCACTTCTCATGGCATATCAGTCAGGGAGTACGTGGAATGAACCGTTTGTGATATCTGATCTGCTCAGGCTCTTTTTAGGAAGATCCTTGGTGGCCTAGACAATTACGAGATGAACACTGGGACAATGCATCCTTTCGCCGTGAAACGGAGCGTGTCCGAATTCGGAACCCGAGATGCTAGCGTCCCGTTGATAACTCATCAATATGGTGGTTGGATCGGTCAGATTTCGATTGGCAGTCCTCCCCAGAAGGGTAAATTGACTTGTATTATTCGGGAATGTGTTTACCCGGGCCCTGATCTATGTCACAGTCCAATTCGACACTGGTGCAGCGTAGGTACTTTATTTGACTTCACACAACTGTTTTTGTTCAAGTAGACGCAGCGATACGTGGGTTGTGGAAAGCGGCTTTCCTGGACATTCCACACTTGGTCTCGACCGCTGGGATCCCGTCTTATCCAAGTCTTCCAGGAAACTAATGCAGCAATTTTGGCTCACAAATTCAGATGGATCAATGTTAGTCAAAGGTATTCAATATATTGACCGAGTAACCATTGGTGGATCATACACTGTATGTTTTCCATCGCTTATGAGCATGATCATTGGATTCTGACCCCAACCTAGGTAGTCCGTCAGACCTTTGGTTCTGCAACATGGCAGTACACTGTGTTGCCAGAGATGGCTCAATACCCTGCAGGCGGTGTAGTGGGATTGGCCTTTTCTTCCATCTCGAAACTTGATGCTTCTCCGCTGTTTGAATCCCTTGGCCACCCTTTTTATAAGAAATTCAATGGGCTATTATCCCTTAAACTTTCCTCATCTGGGGCCGAGATGTGGGTCGGTGGAACAAACACCTTGCTGTACAATGGTGACATCACTTATACACGCGTAATAATTCCTGTGAGTTGAAACGGTAGAAAGCAGTGGACAGTGTCGCTGACATTGGAATTGTAGGGATTCTGGCAAGTGTCTATGGATGATGTTCGTGTTAGTGGTCACAGTGATAAAATCCTCAAAAATGTACCTGTCATTTTTGACACTGGTGCAAGATACATCTTCGGAGACTGGGAACGAATTTCAAACTTTTTTTTTTTTTTTTTTTTTATATATGTCAATTACTGTCTCGTGGCGGAGTGTGTGTACTCTATGGAGACAATCTAACTAAGCTGGAGCTCCTGCTCCTGTGATTTCCGTCTGCGCGAATGCCCCGGAGTGGTTTGTGCCACCCGGTCCG
>JBBPOS010000430.1:0-24961 GCA_038091575.1 Leccinum subgranulosum
AGATCTCTCAAAGTTGTTATTGACAAAGAGCATCTCTCATTGCAATTACAGGTAATGTTTGTTAATCTGATCATCTTTATCTCTGATTTGTGAATGACCAATGATTTCTAGCATAGTAGGCAGTAGCTGACCAGTCAGTATCATGATGTCAGCATACTGTCTGCTATATTATGGTGCTCACCATTGATAAAGTAAAAATCTGTCAAGTGCAGTTTTATCATGCCCATCAACTATTACAACCACTGATGTATATGCAAATGCTGATCAAATACACCATTCTATTGTTTAGATCCCTCAAAGTTGTTATTGACAAAAAGCATCTCTCATTGCAATTGCTGGTAATGTTTGTTAATCTGATCATGCTTATCTCTGATTTGTGGATGACCAATGATTCCTAGCATAGTAGGCAGTAGCTGACCAGTAAGTATCATAATGTCAACACTCTGTCTGCTATACCATGGCACTCACCATTGATACAGTAAGAATCTTCCAGGTGCAAATTTGTCATGCCCCTCAACCATTACAACCACTGATGTATATGTCAATGCTGATCAAATACATCATTCTGTTTTTGTTTACCAGGTATGTCATTTATATTAATTTTGCCATAAGTCCCATTTCAGATTTTTAAAAGACCAGATCTATCTGTAGACACATTCTGATATATAAAAATCACATCTATATTTCTTGCTGTGAGTGATCAGGCCTATCATTGGCACAGTTGACTCTTCCAGATGACAAGGTATCAATTTTTGTTTCATCTTGCCATATCTTATTTATTATTGAAGCTACAGATAATAGCAAACCTACACCCTGTGCAGTTGACTCCTCTGATCTGATTTGTAGCCCTGATTCTTTTGCACCTTACCAGATGAGTCTTATACAGAACAATCACTATTTTGGTAAAAGATAGGATATCCATTCTTTGGTCTTATTGCCAAGTTCCATACAGCACTATAGCCACTGGTGTTCAAGACATGTTCGACAAGATAAATCCACACTGCTTCTTCTTGCCATTCCTCTCTCACACAATAGCACTGGATTTGACAGCACAATTACTAGTCCTCAGCCATTCAGATCACATGTAATATGACTCTGAAGACAGATATTTGGTTTAAATTGCATCTAGTATCTGTCATTTAACTACTGACAAAATCAGACCACCTCTCTCTCCCAATGCTCCAAGTGTTTTTGCCAAATGCGTGCTAGAGCACTCTCCTTCAATGGCAATCGTTCACTCTCAGTGTAAAGAGGGAATATCTGTCTGGTACGGAAGTCAGTAAAGATGCCCTCGACGTGTCCAAAATGTTACCTATTCCACCAGGTAAGCAGTTGGTCAACTTCTTCCTTCTCTTCAGGATCCTCCAATAGCTCCATAACACTTGAGTAAAAACGTTCTGAATCGGTCACCAGGTCCGTGCGAGAGAACACTTGTGCAGAGGTTAAAGCAAAATGTGTCTGGAAAGTTTGATGTGAGGTCGAGCACCGTGGAAGAAGACATTACCTACCTGTGTTGCGACGTAGGCAAGTGAGGCCTTGGTGACTGCATGTATACCGTGGATACGCGCATTTCCAGAACGTGTTGCCTTTGGTTCTTGATCAACAGAGCTGGGCGAGGTAAAAATATTTTTGAAAGCCTGCAAATAATCATGAACTAGTCTACGAATAAAATATTTTGGTCGTTACTCACAGAAACTAGTAATCCTCCTTGCAGGAGTCCATTCCATGGGTCCTCCAGGTCATATGTGAAATTTGCGTACAGAAAGACAGGCCACTGGTTCCCAGCAACCTGTATGTCTCCATTCATGAGTTTTGTTCAAGTCCTATACATCAACTTGTCAGGTCGGAAGAACCAGAACTAGATAACTTACTTGGTGTTTGCCCAGTCGAGCCCCACTGGGCACAAGAGAGTGCCTGTGCGTTCGTGATTGAATCCACGACCAGATTTCACATTGCGAGGGATATGGGGGTTCAACGTCTGTCCTTTCGGTGTAATCCAGTCGACGATAGCCCCCTTCATTCCCTTCGTATCGTCTGCACAAGCCCCATTGACGCCTTTCTGTATCTAAAGCTTGTCATTAGTGACTGCAATCGAAGTGATAGAACAAGTCATCACAAGGTTGCCGATGGCTATCACATCCTCCTCCTCTGACTCCATGAGGCGTCCCTCGATCCCTGGCACCATTCGGAGTAGTTCTCTGAATATTCTGAACTCAAGCTGCTCGCTTGGTTATTAGCAGAAAAAAATAAGTAAATGTTCACTGGGAAGAAACCAGATTACTCACGCGGAACTAAGGTTTTCATCAAGATCACTTGACCCCTCCGAGATCATGATGATGCTGTTGGTGAGCAGAGTCTGGATGTTGCAAAAGGCGTGGACCACTCGACCAAAGTGTCTACCGTGGTGTACGAGAGGGTCCTGTGTCGTACTAGCTTATGATCAGCCACGCACTTGCTTTCATTGACCTATTACATACGGTTTCTTCCTAGGGCCGAGCTCCAAGGCATTGAATTGCCGCTTCTGGCCAGCCCTTCCGGTGTCTGAGTCGCTGTCACTTGGCATCGTGGTGAGCAGAGTTGAAGAGTAGAGGGCGCGAGGTAAATATGGGCGCACCATAAGCTTATTAGATGGTGAGTGCGCTATATATACTACCACCCGACCACTATAAAATGTAATGTCAGTCAGACAAGTAGCCAGGACAAACATAAAATGTCATGAATGATATGTATCCTTTGATATCATCAACAATGAATTCTCATGATCTGCTCTTCAGTAAACGGCACCATAATATATGACTTGGTGCAAAAACTTCACAGTGACATACTGCAATGGAAACAAGCAAAGGTAAGCTGTCTGCATAGAGATAGATGGGTGGAAGGCATTAATCACCAATTTTTTGAAGTGGCAACCGACAACACTATCAGAAGAGTTGGATCATGGACCGTCCGCAGAAGTCCAAATACCTCGTTCAGTAACATACTCATAGCCATGACGGAGACCGCAATAGTGAATAGTTGGTGTGTGCGAAGCTTGAATGGCACATACTGTGTTGCAACATTCAGAGCCTGGGTCGGTGACTATGTGTCAGAGAGCGTACTTGTGGGAACTGTGTGAAGTTCGACATCAGGGTGCAGGGTATGCCATGCGTGAGTACCACAGATGAGTTAATATTAAGGCAATCTACATCACTGATAACCGTAGGAGCAGGAAAAAAGTATCTCAACTAGATACTACAATTTAGATAGCAGAACCTGCATGTAAAAAGTTAACAGAAAATAAACACGGCTATTGGTAGGATGGAGAGATTAGAGAATGTGGTAGTGACGGGCCTAAAGTGTCTCGACTAGAAGCTACAAGTTAGATAGCATAGCCTGGATGAAAGAGTTAATAGACGCATGATTCGATACTGATTGTGGTGATGGTACGAGGTGGTGACAGGGTGACAAAGGAGGCAGAGAACAGAAGAGCTGGCAAAAGGGGAAGGGAGAAACCGCAGACCCTCCAGGAGTCTTCAACCTCACTGACGCTAGATACGATGTAGCAACGGGGCGACTCGATGGACACAAAGTCCAGGAGAGTTCTCGGATCGACGCGAAGTCAGACCACGAGGGGTGAGGCAGAAGAGCTGGTGAAAGGGAAAGGGAGAAACGGCAGACCCTCTAGGAGTCTTCAACCTCACTGACGCTAGATACGATGTAGCGACGGGGCGACTCAATGGACACAAAGTCCAGGAGAGTTCTTGGATCGACACGAAGTCAGACCACGAGGGGTGAGGCAGAAGAGCTGGCGAAAGGGAAAGGGAGAAACCGCAGACCCTCCAGGAGTCTTCAACCCCACTGATGCTAGATACAATGTAGTGATGGGGTGACTCAATGGACACAAAGTCCAGGAGAGTTCTCGGATCGACGCGAAGTCAGACCATGAGGGGTGAGAGGCGCGAAGCAGAGATTGGAGAATGTAAAATCAGGTAGTGACCGGCCTAAAGTGTCTCGAATAGATGCTACAAGTTAGATAACAGAATCTAGATGAAAGAGTTAACAGATGCACGATTTGATAATACTAATTGCGACGATGATACGAGGTGGTGATGGGGCGATAAAGGAGGCAGAGAACAGAAGAGCTGGCGAAAGGGGAAGGGAGAAACCGCAGACCCTCCAGGAGTCTTTAACCCCACTGACGCTTGACACGAGGTGGCGATGGGGCGACTCGATGGACACGAAGTCCAGAAGAGTTCTCGGGTCGACACGAAGTCAGACCACGGAGAGGGGCAAGGGGCGCGGAGCCACCTCAAGGGAGAGGAGATCCGGGATCCGGGATCCGTCCAAGTGCTCACTGTTGAGCGAGGTCACCAATCGTGCTCGCTGTTGAACGAGGTCATGAGAAACTTGAAGTGATACAGAGGGAAAGGACTCCGAGTCGGAGTTGTGGTTTGGCTGTGGCTGAGCGCTGAGAGACAACAAATTGCCTTGTTAGGTCATGTTACATGTTAGGTCATATTCACATGTTACATAAGAGTCACAGTCAGTCACGAAAAATGATAGTCCCGGCACAGCCCCCCCTTAATTCTCGCGAACTGTAGATACTTATAGGTCCAGAGGGGGGATACAAAGGAGTCCATCGTACATATTATTACTACTTTATTATTCCAACGGCGTCTGTGCTCCTGTGAAGCAAGCAAGAGTGCTTCGAATGGCTGCTTTAGTTGAACGACAAGCCGTTTATCTAGAGCATTGTGTAGATCTGCTATTTATCTCGCCGGCAACTCATCTCCGCGACAAGCAAGTTTAAATAGTCCAATAAAGTGCTTACCTGGTCCTGACTTGTCAGATATGTCCCAGGCTGCAGGCGACTCGGATAAAGTCATTACTTGAGGATGTTGGCTTACCTTGAACTCCAAAGGTAGGGCTCTCGATGAGGGCGTTCATGAAATCTACATATGATTCTTGATCTGAGCAGGCTTGACTTTGGTGCCCTTGTTCTTCTTCTCGATGGTAGTAATGAAATTCTTCGCCATCTGGTCGGCCATGAGCGTGACATGGGTGCCGCCTTTAGTCGTCACAATCGAGTTGGCAAACGAGACCTGTTGGAAACTCCCTTTGGAGACGGCAAATGCGACCTCCCAACGCGGGTTTATTTGCTTGTAGATCATAGTTGGTTTCGTTTGTATAGCACATCCAGAAGCTGTGGCTGCCTCTACCGCGGCAGATTCAAGATACATCTCCGTGTATTGCTTGAAGTTCTTGATCTTCAATTGCTCCTCATTCAGATAGACCCCGACATCTTTGACCGTACCAGCCATATCGTTCACGCACCTCTTGAGTAGAGACAGCGTGTCCTCATCGATCATCAGCAAATCAAGGATTTTGCCATAGTTCTCATAGTTCCATAGTTCTCACAGTATACTCATAGTTGACTCATAGTTCCACATAGTTTCATAGTTGCCATAGTGCCATAGTATATTGATAGTTGATTCATAGTGTTCATAGTGCCATAGTTCATAGTGATCATAGTATCATAGTACTCATAGCATTCATATTCATCATAGTTAACTTATAGATTACCCTGATGACACTGACCAAGCACACTAACCAGACAGTAATAAAGCAAGGCTACTAACTAAGTACTAACCATACACTACACTTTTTTTGGTACACAGTACTACACT
Source organism: Leccinum subgranulosum (assembly GCA_038091575.1). Lineage (NCBI taxonomy): Eukaryota > Fungi > Basidiomycota > Agaricomycetes > Boletales > Boletaceae > Leccinum > Leccinum subgranulosum. Next base: position 5,667 of record JBBPOS010000430.1, read on the forward strand.
TTTTTGACTACACTTTTTTAGTACACTTTTGTACACTTTTTCTAACCAATGTCTTTGCCAATATTCCTAACCTAGCCTAACATTGTGTTGCCTCCTAACCAGGTCTAACCAATGTCTTTGCCAATATCCCCAACTTCCCCTAACATTGTTTTGCCTCCTAATCAAGGCTGTGTTGCCTCCTAACCAGGTCTAACCAATGTCTTTGCCAATATTCCTAATCCCCCCTAACATTGTTTTGCCTCCTAACCAAGGCTGACCAACATTATGCCTCCTAACACCAATATTCCTAACCCAGACTAACATTGTGTTGCCTCCTAACCAGTCCTAACCAATCTTTGCCTCCTAATCCAGACTAAACAATGTTTTGTCTCCTAACTCAGACTGACAAAGATTTGCCTCCTAACCCAGACTAAGAAAATATTTCCATGATTGACTTCCATAATCACTGATTTTTTCCAATTTTTCCCACTGCTAATTACTCAGTTACATTTGACCCTGGCTTTGCCAATATTTCTGATCAAGACTAACATTGTTGAACCTCCTAACCTCAAATAACCAATATTCTACACTTACCCCAGACTAGGAAAAGATTTCCATGATTGAATTCCATTATCCCTGATTTTGTCGGATTTTTCCCACCGCTTCCTGGCTTCACAAAAGCTAATTTATATTTTATCACCATAAATCTCAGAAATGGTTATAGCTCAGTGGTATGATGTCCAATCTAGGCGATCTAATTCTGGGAAGGAGGCCATCTATCTCCATCACATATTATACAGTGGCACCAAATCATGGATCCCACGTGTTTGGATGCGATAAGCACAAATGATCAATCACAATTTCTTCGAAAATGACATCTGACACTATAATGGTTATATCTCAGTCGCGTCTGCACCGAATCACATGATCTGTGATTCATATGAAAGGTATTCATCCATACCACCTCCGATACAGCCATCACTAAGCACCTAACTCCCACGGTACAAATCTGCAAATCAGTTTCTTGGTTATGCCTAGTTAGGATTTATTCTTTGTTAGTGTCTGGTAAGGATTCATGCTTTGTCATGCCTGGTTAGGATTCCTGCTTTGTTAGTTGGGGTTAGTGTGCCTGGACAAGCTTGGTTAGTGTCTGGTTAGGATTCATCATGCTTGGTTAGTTGGGGTTAGGATTCCTGCTTTGTTATGTCTGGTTAATGTGCCTGGTCCTGATTGGTTAGTATCTGGTTAGGATTCCTGCTTTGTTATGTCTGGTTAATGTGCCTGGTCCTGATTGGTTAGTATCTGGTTAGGATTCCTGCTTTGTTATGTCTGGGGAGTGTGCTTGGTCATGTATAGTTAGTGTCTGGTTAGTGTGCCTGGTCATCTGCATCAAGATGTGTAGCCAAATGTGTCAAGCAATGTAGCAGAAAGACTTAGCAGAATTTGTGTTGTGTTGCTGACATAACTTGCCATATTTGTGTTGTGTTGCTTACAAATTGTAAAATTTCAAAGTCAGCAGCCACCAGGTATATAAACCCAGCACTCTTCAATTTTAATTCCCACACTCTTTCTTTCCTCAACCACCACCATCCCTCTTCTACACTTTAACACTTTACACCTCTACATTTCTACACATCCTTACACATCATCATCCACTACTATATATTATTTGTTGTGTATCTGGTAAGTCTATGCTTCTTTCTTTGATTCAATTACTAACTTTTCTTAACTTTTCTTTGTAGACTTTGTACTATGGTTGGTAAGTGAGAGTCATGCTTCCTTGTACTCAGTAACTAACTATGATTTTCTTTCATTTGTAGACTTTGTTGGTATTGGTAGTGTACTCTAGTAGTGTAGTAGATTAGTTCATGTATTGTATTTAGCATCAATATATATATCTGATTTCAATATTTTGGAATTGTGTGAAAATAATTGATCTGGAATGGTTAATATCTACTATGAGCAACTATGAGAGTACTATGATAGACTTTGACAGACTATGAGATACTATGAAAAGACTATGAGATTTAGTAACACTATAAGACACTATGAGATTGACCAACACTATGAGACACTATGATAGTACTATGATAGTACTGTCTACATGGACCCTCACTATGAGAACTATGAGTGCTATGATTGCTATGGAGTACTGTCCAGTACTGTCCAGTAACATCTGGTTTTGCTGATGAACGGACTATTTGTCGAGAGGTAGGCATTATGATATCGAAAGACGGCAAATGCCTCGACACTCTTAGTGTAGAAAGGGTTAAAGCTCGGGGCTCATAACCTATCGAGATAGCAAGTCTCAATTGTGGGTGCAGTACCCTTCCAAGGGAACTAAGAGAACAGTGGGAGATACTCACTGTATAGACCAAAGGTAATGAACAAAGGTTGAAGGTAGTTGCGAGAGTAAGAACTCGAGCAAGTAGCTTAGAGTGAGAGCAAGATGGAAGAATGAGTAGAAGACTCGTTATTGTCCTAGAGCGATAGCTCCAGGTATATATACAATACAGAGATGTTTGTATCTATGTACGTATTCTCCTGTATAAGGGAAATAGAGATAGAACTCTATGGAAGGTCATGGAAGGATGACGAAGATATGAGTCATCCGCAGTAAGATACTGCTATCGTCCAATGGCGTTAAAGCCTTATCTAAGTGATGAGTAATACGTATAGCGTAAGTAAAGATAAGAGAGATAAGTGATAAGTGAGTCATATCGAATGAGTCACGACTAAGTCACACTGGGTGACTAGTCAGTAACATTAGAGTAACGCTACTAGGAATCATGATATGGAAATAAAATGAATCCATGATTCTCAACAGGAGGAGGAGACTGATAAACGGGATCAATATCCTCTAAGTGTTCATCATCATCACTGGTCACTGAGACCAAGTTGTGAACTGCTTCGATGGCTTCGACCACTGCCTTGATTTCCTCAGATCCAAGAGGGGACTCGGGTAGAGGTGGTGAGGGGACGAAAGGTATTTCGACCGGGAAGGGAAGAATCGCCTATGGGCTGACCGCTTCTATCTCAGCAGGGATGCGGACATGGAGGGGAGGGCGAGAGAGGCTGAGTGGGGAAGAAGGAATAGTGAGGGGAGTCGAATAGACGGTCATCTCAACCAGAAATATAGCTAGGTTGGCAACAAACTCAGTCATTCCGAGTTGATGCATGGCAGAGAGGAGGTGTTCAGCAACTGCCTTCTGAACAAGAGTAACCTGGGAGGAGAGAAACACAGAGTGGGAGTTGGAAGAGTTCCGTAAATTTGAGGTGATGCCTTTAAGGCAGGAAGTGTAGATATAGGCATTATATAAGGAATGGAGAGGGGAGTCGACATCGGCATGGGTGTAGATATTCTTGGTGTAGCGAGCATCATGTAGATAGAGATGAAGCTTATTCAAAGCTTCGGAGGAGGCGTCGTCCGATCTTAGCTTACTGGCATAGAGGGGAACATTGACGACCTGTATATGATACACATTAGAGCGAGCTGGGAGGAGAGGAGAGTCAGTGCACCAGGAGATAGCAGGTTCGTTGTCTAGACCCTGGGTGGTGGGAGAAGACAGAGGAGATTTGAGATCATCTGGACCCAGAGGCTTTCCACTAAGAGGGCTAGGGAGACAACCTCGAGCCAAAGGACTGGTAGGAGAAGGAGAATTACAAAAAGAAGGAGGTGGGGAAAGAGAAACGGAAGATATGGAAGAAATAGAATCAGAGGGAACATAGCTAGACATTTTTGGGACATGGTGAGGAGACGGTATTGGTTTAAGACGAAGGGTTTGTTTTTGGGAATGCGATAGGATGGGCTTTCTTATAGGCGAGAAGGACTGTTTTGGCGTGTTTTAGTTCTTGTTCTGGGATCCAGGTGTCTCCTTCGGCCATGTATCCTTTCCATCAGATCAGATAAAGACGGTTGTTAAGGGGACCCCTGTGACGCAAGATCTGCAGTATTTCAAATTCTTCTTCGCCTTCAATAAGATCAGGTGGTGGGGCGGGGAAGTTTGGACCATGTATGGGGTTTTCGCGATAGGGCAATAAGAGAGAGGCATGGAACACATTGTGGATGTTCCAAGTTTTGGGGAGGCACAGCTGATAGGTGATGGGAGATAGGACCTGAGTGATGGTAAAAGGTCCTTCTCGTTTTGGAGCAAACTTTCGGGAGGTGAGATCTCGTTTGAGGTTCTTGGCCTTGAGCCAGACCTTGTCTCCCTTGGAGAATGGAATGAATCCTCTACCATTTCTAGCAGACATAACTTGTCGAGTGAGCTCATGTGCGGTGAGGGCTTTGTCTCAGACGGCAGAAAGGGTTTTGAGTCGGGATTCAATTGCAGGGAGGTTGGTTTCGGCGATGACGGTAGGGAGGGGACAGGGTTTGAATCCCATCATGAGGAAGAAGGGGGATTTCCCGGTTACAGAGTGGGGGCAATGATTGTGAGCAAACTCCGCTTGAGTGATCAGATCTGACCATGTGGTGGGGTTATCTCCACAAAGGATCCGAAGGTAGGTCTCGACCTCTTGGTTGACATGTTCAGTTTCTCCGTCGGTTTGAGGGTGATACGCAGTAGATAAGGAGAGGTTGTATCTGAGAACCTTTCTGAGTTCTCTAGCAAAGGAAGAGGCAAATTGTGGGCCTCAATCAGATATGATTTTGTCATATAGTCTGAAGCATTTGTAGACTTTGTGGAAGAAAAGAGTGGCTATCCCTTCAGCAGTGATGGTTTTCTTGGTAGGACAGAGAATTACCCCCTTTGTAAGCCTGTGGTCGACCACGACCAACAAGGAGTCAAATCTGGAAGAGGGGGGAAGGTCAGTGATGAGGTTGCAGGAGATCTGCTGGAAGGGGCGCGAGGAGGTGGATTTAATCAGAGCAAGGGGGGGAAATGGTCGGGTGGGTGTTTGCCTTGCATTGCTGGCAAAGAGAACAACCCTCAATGTATTTATGAATGAAATGCGCAAGGCCTGGCCACCAATACTCAGCGGCAACGAGTTGGCAGGTTTTAAAATAGCCAGGGTGACCGGCGGAGAGGTGGTCATGGGAATGAGTGACGATGTCGCAATGAAGAGAACCCGAATCAGAGATGTAAACACAGTTTTGGTAGGTGAGGAGACCACCATCAACCTGCCAGTCGGAGAGGCGAGAGCGGAAGGTGGGGGGAATTGTGCCATCAAAGGCTTGGAGAGCATTGCGGACGAGGACATCATCACTGGAGGTGGAGGAAATGAGGCCACACAGGGTGGTATCAATGACCCGGACAAAGAGAGATGGGGGAAGGAAGGTGACATCCTCATTGTCAGGGAAGACGGAAAGCTTATCCGGTCAGCGAGAAAGGGCATCCGGGCTGGCAAGTGCAGACCCAGGAACATGGATAATCTTAAGATCAAAGTCGGCGAGGTCAAGAAGCCAACGGGCTTGACGACGATTCAAATGTTGGGGACTATGGAAGAAGGTGAGGTTTTTGTGATCTGTAAAAATCTGGACAGGAAAAGGGGAACCACGAAAGTATTGATGCCAGGCTTTGAGGGCCCGAATGACTGCAAGGAGTTCCTGATCATAAATGTCATAGTTGCATTCTGCAGGGATGAAGGATTGGGAGAGATATGAACATGAGTGCCAATCTCCATTGGAGTCGGTTTGGAGAAGGATTGCCCCAGTGGCGTCACGAGAGGCATCGGTGGCAATGGCAAAGGGGGCAAAGAGATCAGGAAGACAGAGGACTGGTTTGAAAAGGAAGGATTGCTTGAGGTGGTCAATAGATGATTGACAAGCGGCAGACCAGTCCCATGGTTTGTCCTTCTTAGTGAGGTCAATGAGGGGGCGGGCGATGTCGGAGTAGTGATCAATGAAGTGATGGTAGAAATTGGCAAAACCTAGGAAGGAACGGACAGTTTTGACTGTGGTGGGAGTAGGCCAGGAGGTGATTTTGTCTAGTTTGACGGGATCCATGGCAAGAGTTCCAGGTTTGACGATCATCCCTAGGTATTCGACTTTGGCAGTAGCGAAGTTATATTTCTCAAGACGAAGGTGGAGGTCCAACTCTGTCATCTGTTGGAGGATGCGTCTGGTATACTCGGAATGAGTAGCGTCGTCAGGGGAGAAGATCAGGAGATTGTCCATGTAAATTACAAGCCATCCTTCGGCAATCATATCACGGAAGGAGTCATTCATGAATCGCTGGAAAGTGGAGGGGGAATTATTCATGCCAAAGAATATGACCGTAGGTTCGAAGAGGCCTTTATGAGTGATGAAGACGCCCTTCCATTGATCTCCATCCTTGATGCAGATGTTGTTGTAGCCCTATCGGACGTCAAATTTGGTGAAGACTTTAGCCCCTTTGAGTTTATCTATGAGGTCTGAGACAAGGGGAAGAGGGTAGGCGTCGTGAGTGGTGTGGGAGTTTAGGTATTGATAGTCCTGACAGGGGCAAAGTTTACCATCCTTTTTCTTTACAAAGAAGAATGAAGAGGCTTGGGGGGATTTGCAGGGTCGAATCTTTCCACTACGAAAGTTCTCTTCCAGGAAGACTTCTGTGGCCTTCTGTTTGTCAGGTGAGAGAGGGTATACCTTTCCTATTTTAGGGACAAAGGTATCGTCGAGGTTTATTGCATGATCATAGGGACGAGAGGGTGGAAGGCACAAAGAAGCTTCTTCAGAGAAGACAGACGAGAAAGTGGCGTATTCTGGGGGAAGGGTGGCCTTGGGTTTGGATTTCTCCGTTTCAATAGCTAGGTTGGTAGCGGTGGTAAGACGAGCGACTAGGGGGGACTCTTTAGGAATAAAACGAGAGCCACATCTTATTACTTGGCAACGGACCCTATTGATAGTGGCTCAGTCGAGGAATTGGGATTTGGTCTCAAACCCGAGGAAGCGATAAAGCTTCTTGTTGTGAATGGGGTGGACTTCAACATGGCGGGGTGGTTTTGTCCTAGGAGGATCTCTAGGGGTTGCTTTTGGAAAGTGGGTGTTATGTCATTTGAGATCAGCGATGTGTAGGTGGTATAAATCCGTGGATTGGTCTATGGATTCTGGGATGGTGAGTGTTTGTCTGTCCCAGTCAATGGTGGGATTAGTGTTTCTAAGCCAAGGACGACCTAGGATAATGTTTTCGTTTCTGCAGTCCATGATGTGGAAGGTGACTTTTTGGTTAACTTTTCTGATATTGACAAAGAGGGTGGTGGAAAAGAGGAAATCCTCTTTTCCACCCCTTTTCGGTTGGTGGACTGATCAACATTGCAGACTCTGATGGGTATGGGGAGGCGATCTCAAGGAAGGTTATGCTTTCGGACAAAGGCCCAGTCAATGCAGGAGATTTCTGCACTGCTGTCAATGAGAGCAGAGGTATCGACAACTTTAAGGGAGTGTGAGGGGGTCACTAGTGAGATGGGAATCTTCATTGCTTTGGACGAAGAGGATACTAGTACAGATGCACATGTAGCAGTAGGAGAACCTTCCATCGAACAAGGTCTCCTTTTCAAAAATCCAGAGAGAAAGAGGCTTTTCCTACAACCTTTTCATTGTCATCATCATCCTCGATCTCTTCTAGTTTGGGCAAGTCCTCTTCTTTGGCCTTAGCAACTTTCCTGGTTGTTCTTTTGAACAAAGAGGGATTGGTCGAGAATGTGGAACAGGAACAGGAGGTGGCATTGTGTCCCGCCTTTTTGCAGTGAAGACAGAGTCCCTGTTTGAAACATTGCTCTCTCTCCGCAGGGGTAAGTTTAGGAATGCGGACAGCGTCGACGTCCATGGCATTGGGGTCTCGTTCCCTGGTGGAGGTGGAGTGGGTAGGGGTAAAAAGGTTGACGAAGGAGTGTCCTTTGTGCTGCTGGGAGGTAAGGAAGGCTCGATGTTGTTGGTCGTCGATCCTCTGAGTGTGAGAGTACCATTCGGCGATGGTGGTGGGGACTTCCTCCATGAGGTAGATCTTTCCTGATAAGAAAGGAGGAATGCCCGAGGAGAAGTAATGGCAAAGGGTAGATTCGTTGGTCACCTTGGAAGTGGCGACGTTGCTCTGAAATTGGTAGATGTATTGAGCGAGGGACATAAAGTACTTCCCAGGGGATTTCTCGATCATCCTCTGGGTGGTTAACCAGGTGAAGGCATTGGCTGCGGAGTTGGAGTGTTCGAAGCTCGCTTTGAACTCTTTGACGAAATCTGCCCAAGTTCCCAGGCTAGTCTTCCCAGCGTCGATGAATTTGACAGTGTAGGTATCTGCCCAGGTGGCGGCGTTTCCAGATTTCATAAAGGAAAGGGCGTAGCAGACTTTTCTGTTGTCTGTGTTGTAGATCTCCTCGTTGATAAGTAGGTACCTGGATATCGATCGTAACCAGGGTAGAGCATTTTTGTGATTGCCATCATAGGATTCTGGAGGGGATATGTGAAGTTCAACGGGTTTGGACATAGTGGTAGAAGGTGATCGGGGTCTGGGTACTAGGATGGGGCTCTGAGAAGCAAAGATATTTCCACTAGAGGTGTAAGGGGAAGGGGAAGGGGGAGTGGAAGCTCGAGAGAGGACTAAGCTAGATGAGAGCTGGTGGGCTAGTTCAGTGTTGAGGGAAAGAGTTTCTTCCTGTTCTTTGTTGGATAGAAGGGGAAGGTCTAAGTCTGTCTCGTCCTCGTCGCTAGAGCGTTGAGGAGGGATGTCTGGAGAGTCTGGGACTGAGGTTTCTCCTCTCCAAGAAGAGGTGGACAAAGAGTGCTAATGAGACGAAGTGGCTAAAGGGTTTCTAGGGATGGAGGGGATGTTCCACTCCGGTCTTTGGTAGAGGTTTTGAGATGTGATGGTGGGGGTGGTTCACAATGATGGTGACTGCAGAGAAAAGCTAGAGCTTTTGTTACAGCTGGCCCGGATAGGGTCGGATGTAGACTTGGAGGGCAAAGGCTAAGATGAAGGATTGGCCGAGCAAGCGTAATGCCTGGCGAGACCCGAAGACTAAGTGTACTTATCGAGGAGGAACTCACGAAGAGTCACATCACTCGAGGACTAAGGACTAAGGACACACCCAAGAGGGCAGAGGATCAAAGGAACTGAGGGATGAAGGAACTCGAGGGTTGGCCGAGAACTAGGTGATATTCCAAGTAGCTCTAGCTTAGGGTTTACAAACAACTAGACAGTCCTTAAGTACTAAAGAGATGGAACACGATGGAATCACGAGGAAAGGACGTGTCATCCGCAGTATGGATGAGTAAGAAGCTGTGGAGGATTAATCATACATGACAGATGGATGATGAAGCAAAGGCATCATCATGAGTCAGAAGAAGAATGATGACAGATAGCTGATGAAGCAACGACGTCATCATGAGTCAGAAGATAAGAACAGAGATAGGGATAACTCGGAGAGGAGAAAGTTGGATCATCTGCAATGTGAAACAAGATGGGAAATCACCTGAGATCTATGATACAAAGTAAAGACAAAGTAAAGACAATAAGCAAAGCAAAGAGAAAGAGAAAAGAGACATAGAGAGAACTCAGGAGACAGTCATAACAATTCCATCATGTTCCATCTCTTTAGTACTTAAGGACTATCTTGTCGTTTGTAAACCCCAAGCTAGAGCTACTTGAAATATTACCTGGTTCTCAGTGAACCCTCAAGTCCCTTTGATCCTCTGCCCTCTTGGGTGTGCCCTTAGTCCTTAGTCCTTGAGCAGTAACATGACTCTTCGTGAGTTCCTCCTTGTAGTACACTTAGTCTTAGGGTCTCGCCAGGTGTGATGCTTGCTCAGCCAATCCTTCATCTTAGCCTTAGTCCTCCAAGTCTACATCCGACCCTATCCGGGCCAGCTGTAACACTGCCAAGTGTTGAGCTGGACAATGATGATGGCACAAACAGTGAGGAATCAAGGGGTATGTGCAATCCATCTTTGGTCTCTAAGCCTTTAGGTTTCACATGCTTACTGTAGTCTTAGATGCTGCTGCCTTCTCGATCGACAACTGGCCTCTTACGGATGAAGATGCCTATGATGAGCTTATTGCACTCAAAGAGATGCATCGCATTGTGCCGGTCCCAGCGTACAACCTTCAAGGCAAGCTTATCAAGCCTAACGCATACCAGCATTTCCTCAAAGAAGCATTAGTAGAGGTTTATTTTAACCTCGTGCATTGGTCCATTCCAGGCAAGAAGGGCAGTATTGGAAATGATGTTTTTGTTGCAGATATCCAGATGATGTGTGTCATTTCCCCACCCCGCTTCACTGATGCAGCTTATATCCCACTGAAGAAACGGAAAATCAGCCTCTTTGTTGATCCGGCTGCATCATCTTCTCCGAGTCCAAAGAGATGTGTTTCGTAGACTAGTAATTTTAAGTTCTGATATAATACTGAACTATTGGTGCCCCTCTTCTATTCTTATAATCTCACATTCCTTAGCTTAGGGCCTCTGGCCTACTGAATACCCCTTGATGCATTCACATTTGTTTCGTAGTACACCATCTTTTTTTAATTGGACTAACTTGAACTTGAACACCTTTCTTCGCCAAGTTGTTGACTTGTTGATCCTCATGTTATTGTTTACTTTGAATGGTTAATATTCGTGAATTTGCGCCATCCACACCATCAATAACTTACTACTATGTCAATCTGAGCCTCTCTCTGCAAACGGACCTGTGTGAATTTATTACTAAAAATGTTTATTAGTGTTGAGAATCATGGATTCATTTTATTTCCATACCATGATTCCTAGTAGCGTTACTCTAATGTTACTGACTAGTGTGACTTAGTCATGACTCATTCTATATGACTCACTTATTACTTATCTCACTTATCTTTACTTACGCTATGCGTATTACTCATCACTTAGATAAGCCTTTAACGGCATTGGACGATAGCAGTATCTTACTGCAGATGACTCATATCTTTGTCATCCTTCCATGACCTTCCATAGAGTTCTATCTCTATTTCCCTTATACAGGAGAATACGTACATAGATACAAACATCTCTGTATTGTATATAAACCTAGAGCTATCGCTCTAGGACAATAACGAGTCTTCTACTCATTCTTCCATCTTGCTCTCACTCTAAAGCTACTTGCTCGAGTCTTTACTCTTGCAACTATCTTCAACCTTTGTTCATTATCTCCGGTCTATATAGTGAGTATCTCCTACTGTTCTCTTAGTTTCCTTGGAAGGGTACTGCATCCACAATCGAGACTTGCTATCTCAATAGGTTATGAGCCCCAAGCTTTAACCCTTTCTACACTAAGAGTGTCGAGGCATTTGCTGTCTTTCGATATCACGATGCCTATTCCTCGACAAATAGTCCATTGGGCAACTGGTTTTCTGAGCCAAATTATTGGGACTGTCGCATCCGTCTATCTTCTCTTAATGAGAGATACCTGGCCCACTGGGACCAGAGACCGAGCCCTCTGGGAATACCCTAGAGGAGAACGACTCATCTTGGATCACATCCTTGATATGAATCATTTTTATCTCGAGCTTTACGCTGGGATTCCCTTCTCGGACTTGCGCTATGAGCTTACAATAAACTATAGGATAGTCAACGACTTCCTACCTAGAGAAGGACCTGAAGAACCTCTATCGGTTAATCTTCCTCCACCACCTCCTTACGTGGGTCCTCCTCCAGCTCCTAGCTCTCGTCCTCCCTTGGTTTCTCCCATACCAACTCCTGCTCCTCCTACTGTCCCCTACTTGCTTCCTTGTCTGCTTTGCAACCATCCTCTTCTAGAAGGGGAATCTTGTAATTGGAACCATCCTCGTCACATAGACACTACTGTCATTCGTCGAGGAACTACTCCTTCTCCACAACGAACCACTCCTATCTCCTCTCGTCCATTCACCCTCCTCCGTCGTCATGGCTTGCGCAACAGGCAACAAGGCTCGTCGCGTAATGGAACCTCCTCATCATCGCAACAGCTTCGCGATGGCTCAGCTTTACAGACCCCTAGAGGTAGGGGACGTCGTGGTGTTCGACGAACCCATCCACCGTTGCACCAGCCAGATGTTCCCAGAACCCCCTCTTCTTTCAGAAGAGATGGTCCCTTCAACTCGGATCGTGGGTCCCGCCGAAGTCGTGGTCGAGGAACTTGATCCCTTCATTCAGACAGACCATCCCCTCCTTCCTCTAGTTCCGCTTCATACTTTGAGGCACCTTCCACCCTCTGAGGTGGGCCGACGAGCTACTCCTATTCAGATTAGCCTGATCGAGACTGGAATGGACGGCCAGTACACCATCAACTCGTGGATGTACTCTGGTCTGTATGAAACCATAGGCTCTGCCTATGAGTGTGCTGGGTTTGCTTTCCCCACCTTGGTCAACGATTGGACTGCTCCTTTGTTTGTCCACCATCAGGGTTTCGAGATCCTCAACCAGAATCAGTTCCTCTCTTGCAACACCAACGACCTTCTTGAGGACTCGCTACGTCCTAATCTCGCCTTGCATAATCCCCATCCTCATCATCCTATGACTCAGGCTGATTGGAATCGACAGTTTGATCATTTCCACCATCAAGTTTTCTCGCAGCTACAGACTCCTGCAGCTAGACGCACTCATCGTTTACAACAACAAATCAAGGCCGCTGCCTTAGCTAATAACCATGTCGAGCTTGCAGCCATATATAGAGGCCTTGGCCGAGAAACTGGACAACTCAGATCAGGAAAGTCTTACCAATAAGGCTGAAGATGACGAGATTTTCGTACGCGCTTTGGACGTTTTATTTCATTCAACTCTGTCTCTTTCATTTCCTCTTCCAGGTTTTATAGAGTATTCTTATCTTCAAAACTACTACAATGCGAAATGTACTGCCCTTGAAGCATGTACTATATATCTGGAGTATACCATTTTTCCTTATTGCTCTCATGATAGCCCAGATATTGTCCTAAAAACAGGTCTTCTATATGATGATACCATCCCAAACCCACATTATTTTGTGGAGACTTTCTTTGGCAATTTGGAACGTCTAGACATTATACCATATTCTAGAGACACCTTTTCCTATCATCGATGCACTAAAACTTGGAATCTTGGTACCTATGAACCTACTGTTTCGAAACTAGAACAAACAGTGTACTGGAAAGGAATGGAGAGAAGAGGACGATCTTGGAGACGGATACAGAGAAAGGAGTATTTATCAAGGAAATGGGGACATAGGGAAGACGATTGAGACATTGCTGTCTCTATGACACAAAGTCCTAATCCGTCTGGAACCTCTTCGAGGACAGGAACTCCCACTCTTTCTTCTGACATTGAGTTTCTCTTTGAAACAACTTTCGCTGACGACTTTATTGCAGATCTCCTCCCCTATTCGCTTCAATGGCTTCCACTTTGACCACCTCCGATGTCAAGATCAACTCTTCTCTTCTTTCTCGCATTCCTCAGCTTCTGAAATAGAAGAACTATCCTACTTGGGCTGCTCGCCTCCGCAACACCCTCAGTACCTATGGCCTATGGCAGTTCGTGGACGGATCCCTCACCTATGGGGGATTCACCACCACTAGAAATGACCTTGGTCAGGACCAGCGCTACTGGCTTGCGCTTAATATGCATTGCACTGGGGTCATTGCATCTACACTCAATGATTCAGATCTAAACCTGGTCTCCTATGACTACCCTACCGCTGCCAAGGAGTCTAGAGCTAAGGCGATCTGGGACAAGTTAGCAGGTCTCTATGCAACTGGAGGCATTGCTGGTCGCTTCTTCCTTCTCCATGAAATCATCAAGAAGAGAGTCCAACCCAAGACTGCGGCCGAGGATTTATCCTCCATCACTTCGTCCTTCCAACAGCTCGCTACTGCTGGTCTAGATCTTCCAGAATCATTCCGAGCTATGCTCACCCTCACCCTCCTACCTTCCAATTATCATGCGCTTCGTTCCACCATCGTTCATTCTGTGACCGATGAGACTAAATTCAACATGGACATGATTACCAATATGGTACTTGCCAAAACCAACCTTCGGAAGTCCACCACTGCACCCCTCACCTCAAGGATCAGTGAGACACGCGCTGGACCCTCTCGCCCTCCTGCTTCACAGGCTAACAGGACAACAGTTATTCGTCGTGGTCCACCTCAAGCCAATTGGGCGGATCAGAACCATGGACAGAATCGAGGAAACTCTTCTGGCCAACCGACGAACTCTGGTAGTTCACAGAACTATCAGAAGAAATCGACTAATAAGTTGAAATGTCCTGGTAAGCAACAGAAGCGTGATTGGTACAACAATCACAACAAGGGCAAGGCTCCTGCCAGAGCCAATGAGGTTGAGATTGATGGTTTTATCAACCAGGTAGAAGGAGAGGACTATATGCCGGTGGATCCCACCGAGACTTCTCACATCAAGGAGATGCAGGTCGAGCAGACCTATCCTATGCAGGCTTGGCCCGCAGAAGAGGATACTGGGATGGATATGGCGGGGCCTTCACAGCCCTTTCAATCCCGCTTCTTCAGCGAGAGTCCCTTCTGAAGAAAGCGTAGTCTCACCTACAGGGACAAAGAAGAAGAAGAAGAAAGCGAAGATTACCATCTTGCTTGGAGGTTTAGTGTCTAGCCAATCTTTTGGTGCCATTGATCAGATTGTAGATGCTGCCACTTCTCTACCTACCTGAGCAGGTTTTACCTCCAGTAGAGGCCCCACAAGGGCTTCATATTTACGAACCTAGAGAACCTTGTCTAGACCCATATCATGTGGAGATGTTAAATTCTGGATTAGATAGTGAACAGGCAATACTACTCTCTTACTTTTATTTGGGTGCTTTTGCACTTGGGGAGATCTCTGCCGATGACTTTGCCCGCCTCCACTGGATAATTGACAGTGGATGCACTGACCATCTCAGCCCTTATCTTGATGACTTTGCTCATCTCGATGACACTGTTCAATATGCAGTCGTTGCTAATGGTCAGAAGGTTCCCCTCTATGGACCTGGCAAGATCATCGTTCGTCAAGAAAGCCTACCTTTGATTGTCTTAGAAGGAGTTTGATATGCTCCGAAGGCGACACATCGTCTCCTTTCAGTACCAACGCTGACAGCTCAAGGCCACAAGTGCCAAATTAAAGGCACTCAGACTTCCATTTGGAATGCTAAGGGGAAATTGGTGATATAGGTGTCTGCTTTATCTCCAAGAAACAATCTACACTAGTTTCAGTCTTCTACGATTACTCCAGTCATGCGCGTTCTATTTTCCCTTACCTCTGAGGACGATTTCTCTTTGTGGCATCAACGTTTTGGCCACCTCTCGAAGAATGCTCTACGACAGGCACCCTTGCATGTCAATGGTATGCCTGCATTGCTCTCTCCTTCTTCTACTGCTCCTTGCAAAGGATGCGCCTTGGGCAAAATGCATGAATGCACCTATGCTGATCCTTCCAAACATGCTACTCGCCCTCTTGAGCTTGTGTACATGGACCTAGTTGGTCCTTTGCCTACTGAATCGCGCTCTCGAGCACGTTTCATTTTGACTTTTATTGATGATTACTCTGGCTTTGGACTTGTTTCCTTTATCCGCCAGAAGGATGCTGTTCCACAGCATTTCTCTAATATGGCCACCTGGGCGGAGACCTACGCTGGTCATTCGCTCACCTCTGTTCGTTTGGACCATGGGGGGGAATTCATTGGTCATTTGATGCAATGGTTCTTCACAGACCGAGGTATCACACACCAGACTAGTGTTCCACACACACCCCAACAGAATGGTCGAGCAGAGAGATTCAATCGCACGATGCTTGAAAAGGCAGAAGCGATGCGCCATCACACATGTATGCCACCTTCTTTCTGGCAAGACGCGGCTGAGACTGCTGTCCATGTGTATAATCGTCAACCAGTCAGGCGTCATAATTGGAGGACTCCTGTGGAATTATTCCATGGGAAAAAGCCCAATGTTTCCTATTTCAGGATCTTCAGATGTCTAGAATACGTTCACATACCCCAAGAGACTAGGGAGAACAAGCTATCAGCCAAGGCTGAAGAGATGACCTTTGTTGGTTATGCTCCTAATACTAAAGGCTATCATTTCTGGTCGGGCAAACAACATCATGTCTTTGTCTCGACCAATGCTATCTTCGATGAGACAGTCTTTCCTCACTGTTCCAAAGAACAAGGTCACAGACCGACCTCTATTCCTATTGAAGACGAAATTCCAACACAGCAAGATGATCCTCCTATCCAGGAACGACCATGACAGGATCCGGACCCTCGTCGCATTGATATATACATTCCTCGATCCTTGGAAGATCAACAACATCAACAAGACCCACAGCTGGAACAGGACTTCTTCAATGAAGTACCTGAGGACAATGAACCATGGAGACCTCCGGCTACGCCAGAGAGACAACCTTCTCCTGTTCATCCTCTTGATCCATTCTCACCACCTATACCTGGTCGAAAACATCCTAAACCCGAGTCTGAACACAGATATCCCATTGAGGATCTGCATCAGCACAAACGGTACATGTTACCACCACATGACAAAGAAGAAGAGGATGAACCTCATCTACCTTCAAAGTTATGGTTAGCACCTTGTCAACAGCGTCATGAAACGCTACCAGAGTTCAGAATGAGACCACATCAACATCATCCTACCAGGGATGACCGTTCTGCTACTTGCATACCTCCTACACCTATTGAAGTTTGACGATCAAATTGAGTTCCAGTGTCCAGGATTCTTCCTGATAACACTTATGGAGATCGACCGCCGATTGAAATCGAGTGAGACATTCATCATCATCCAAATACTCCAATCCAGGAGGAGTATGTTCGACCTGCTGAACCTATGGACGTTCTATCTACCAATTTTGAGGATGATCCAAATCAGATGTACAAGTCATATGCTCGTCGCATCAACAATCTCCTTTCAGCTGCAATTGCACCTGACTCTGTTCCTAAGCAATATCAGGACGTTCTTAAACTATCCCAAGATAAACAGAAGACATGGAGATCAGCTATGGATGAAGAGATGCAATCTCTTCATGACAGAAATGTCTGGGAACTTGTAGATCTCCCAAAAGGATGTCACCTCATCAAGGGAAGATGGGTATTTGCCATGAAATCCGATGGACGAAAGAAAGCTCACTTTGTCGCTAAAGGATTCATACAAGTCTTCGGAATAGACTATGAAAACACCTTTGCTCCTGTTGCTCGGTTTGAATCCGTTCACAACCTCGCCGCTATGGCAGCTCTTAATGGCTGGGAGCTACACTCTCTAGATGTCAAAACAGCCTTCCTCTTCGGTGAACTCAAGGAGAAGATATACTTGGAGCAACCAGAAGGATTCGTGGTTAAAGATCAGGAGACAAAAGTCTGTCGATTGAGAAAGTCCATCTATGGACTGAAGCAAGCTGCACTTCAATGGAATAAGCAGCTACACAAGTCACTCCTGGAGATGGGTTTCACCTGTTTACTTTCAGACCCAGGAACTTATGTTAAAATTATCGGTCAGGATATCATCATTCTTATTGTTTATATTGATGACGCACTTTTTACTGGTAGTAAAGAATCGCTGGTGAACACTCATGTCAAGACATTCATGAAGAGATGGGAATCTCGCTATCTAGGCAAAGCCAAAGAGTACTTGGGTATTCATTTCACTCGAGATCTATCAAAGGGAACTTTGATCCTAGACCAAACCTGCTATGTGGAGAAAGTTATTCAATGCTTTGGTCAGGAGAATTGTAAACCCATCTTGACTTCTTCGTCCACTGGTTATACACCGAGACCAAACTCAAATCAGGCTTCTGCTTCTCTTCGATCGTCATATCAATCGGTCATTGGATCATTGCTCTACATCATGCTTGGCACACAACCTGACATCGCTTATGCGGTGATCAAGATGTCCCAATTTGCAGCCAATCCCTCCAAGGAACACTTGCAAAGAGCCCTCTATATCGTCAGATATCTTTCTACAACGAAAGACCTTTGCATTTTGTACTCAAGACATGGACCTAGTTCTGGTCTAATCGCTTATAGCGATACTGATTGGGGAGGAGATCCGGAAACATCCAGATCAACAACAGGCTATGTCGTTTACCTTGCAAATGGACCCATATCGTGGATTAGCAGACGACAGAAGAGAGTTAGGCTTTCTTCCACCGAAGCAGAATATTGTGGCATGACGGATACTGCAAAGCAGTTACAATGGCTTCGGAATTATTTCTCCAAACTCAATTGTCCGCTCAAAGCCATACCCATGTGTGTCGATAACCATGGAGCCATATTTCTTGCTTCAAACCCAGCTCAAGAAGGTCGCATCAAATATGTTCATCTCTATGAACACTTCATTTGTGAAGCTATAGAGTTTGGCGACGTGAAACTCTTCTATGTTCCAACGAATATGCAGTTCGCAGACATCTTTACAAAGAATCTGTCAAAATTTGCATTTGAAGCTGGTAGGAAAGCTTTGGGCCTTATCCCATTTCTTTCATCAAATCCCTCTACGTGATGCTTACACTTTAGCGAGGAGGAGTGTTGAGAATCATGGATTCATTTCGTTTCCATACCATGATTCCTAGTAGTGTTACACTAACATTACTGACTAGTGTGACTTAGTCGTGACTCATTCTATATGACTCACTTATCACTTATCTCACTTATCTTTACTTACGCTATGCGTATTACTCATCACTTAGATAAGGCTTTAACGGCATTGAACAATAGCAGTATCTTACTGCGGATGACTCATATCTTTGTCATCCTTCCATGACCTTCCATAGAGTTCTATCTCTATTTCCCTTATACAGGAGAATACATACATAGATACATAGATACAAACATCTCTGTATTATATATAAACCTGGAGCTATCGCTCTGGGACAATAATGAGTCTTCTACTCATTCTTCCATCTCGCTCTCACTCTAAAGCTACTTGCTCGAGTCTTTACTCTCGCAACTACCTTCAACCTTTGTTCGTTACCTTCGGTCTATACAGTGAGTATCTCCCACTGTTCTCTTAGTTCCCTTGGAAGGGTACTGCACCCACAATTGAAACTTGCTATCTCGATAATTAGATCACGAGATAATTGCGCCAAATAAAAACAAATACATGAACAATATATAAACATGACTCAGATTCAACATCTCCCTGCTACCCAACCACCTCGACGAGCCAGACCTTGGCACGCGAGATAATGAGCCCCATAACCCTTTACACCATGATGAGCCAGACATTGGCACACTGGCTTGGGTTGTTCAACCTCTGACGAGCCAGACCCTTGGCACACGAGATAATTTTAGAAGTTATACAACTTCTAAGTGCACAGCCGAGGGGATATAGGTTCGAAGAACCTTCCAAGAGGAATATAAAGGGATATCTCTAGTAGAAACTTACTAGGAATAGAGAGTAGCTTGCTATGAAATAACTTGAGAGAGTTGAAGTAGT
>JBBPOS010000431.1:0-24961 GCA_038091575.1 Leccinum subgranulosum
CGCAGAGGTGCCGTTGGCGTCTGAGGAAGAGAACCCGCCTGCGCTACCACCGCCTCGCCGCTCGACGCAGGGACGTCGCTCTGGAGAAGCCTTGCCTACGCCTCCTCCTGTGGGTCGACCCCCGATTCCAACCATTCCGGCGGGGCTTCTGGGTAGACGTCCGAGCGTAAAGTCGGGGACAGGGTCTGTGTCGGCATCGAGCTCGAGACAGGCGTCGCTGGACGAGACGTCGACGATGTCTGGACGTGTTCGACCTCCGTCTGAATATGTCTTGGTCGAAGCCGAGGACCAGGAGGGATATGAGCGCGATTCCCTTGCTATTGGAACTGCGCCTACGACGCCGCCGCCTCGCCGCTCATGGTCTGTACGCAGTCCAGCGCGTTCGGTCCCTTTTCCGCCGCCGCCGCCGCCATCTGCGATCGACCCACCTTCCGAAGCGCTGGCGGGGAGTGTGCAGTGGGAGCTGCCGACGGTGCCGTTGGTAGGGCCTGGTACATCGTTTGGAGAGGGTTCGGAGACGATGGCATCATCGTCGGGATGGTCGGAGGATTCGACGACGGTGGTGCACGTGCCTCCGCCTGTGTTGCCTGGGACGGTCAAGACTCTGGGAAAGATGGCCTCGTTGTCGTCTGCGACGTCGTTTAATCTGTCTACGTCTGGCTCTGGCTCGGGTTTGTCTGGCTCGGTTTCTGGATCTGCTAGCTCGGGATTGGGGTCGGGACTGGGTCGGAGGAGCAGCGAGCGACGACGGGCTCCGGAACCACAGCTGACGACGGACGAGCTGATGACGATCTGGGGCAAGGTCGGGGTGCAGGTGTTCGAGGCTGCGACGGCGCTATATGAAAAGTCGAAGAAAACGCTCGTCGGGGATGGGTCGTACGCCGGGTTCGTGCGGGCTGTGTTGGCGCAGGTGGTGCCTAGGGTTGCGGTACCGGCAGCGACGGGTGCGAGCGTGGCGGGCGGAGACAACGAGGACGAACACGAGAACGATTGGGGATACGTGGTGTATGCGCAGACGGGCGGTACGGTGCAGCGGCGCGTGTCGGACATCATGCCCGGGGATGTCATCGCGTTCTGGGACGCCAAATTCAAAGGACACAAGGGTCTGCACTCGTACACGCAGACTGCTGGCGGGGGCGGGGAGACCACGAGCGGTGGCAGTGACGGAGGCCACGGTCCGTTGGTGGGGATAGTGAGCGAGTTTGAGGGGAAAAAGAGCAAGGTAAAAACGTGGCAGGCTAACCTGCATGTCGGACAACAGGTGAGTTTGTCCGTCTCCTTTCGACGGCGGCTGGCCCGCCGCGTGAGCAAGTTGAACGGTGTGCTGACACCGAGGGCGACGCAGACGGTGGAAAACGTCAGCTATCGCTTGGAGGATATGAAAAGCGGGCAGGTGAAGGTGAGTACGATTACATTGACAATGTGATGCCGATTGGCACGGGAGGTACGGCAAGACTGACGTACGTTTGATACAGGTGTACCGGGTGCTCCAGGCATGAGGCCTTGAGGTCCGGATCAGATACGTATACATACGTGCGTGTTGTGTACGAGATGTTTTATGTATTCAGGTCGTGTATTGTACGAGGTTCGCCTGTTGTCGTCTTTGTGGTCGGATACACGCTAGTTTACTACTTACTCCATTGTTTTGTCGTTACTCCTAGGTCTTGCCATGTACAGTACATAAGATATTTAGTTGCGGTTTGAGCTCGTGTGAGGAAAGGGTTCCGGAACAGAGATTCAGAAGGGGGGGAAATAACGAGGGCGGGCGGGACGGTTCAACGGGAATCGTGATGGGATCTGAGGGGGAAAAAGTCGCAAGGGCGGCAAATCATGGCTGTAGATTAGTTGCTTCTCTGACCTACACTCCCTCGATCGATACAAGCGGGACCATTGCAGAGGCAGTGGGCGCGGGAATCTGAGCCGGGTTGATCCCCGTTCTACGGAGGAGAAGCGGGAACGAAAGAACTTGAACGTGAGACTCTGGCAGCTGCATACAGCGGTGCCGATCTGTGGGGAAAGTCTGAAGGTTGAAGAGCGGCAGCGATATCAATGGGCGGTTTCCGGGAAGAACAGACTCAGCAAAATGAGAGAAGGAGGCCCTAGGGGGCCGGTTCGACTGCTGTAAGTATGTACATACCAGTCGGATCTGGCGCAACTTGGTTAACGACGAATGTTCATTAATCATTGTTCAAGGCGCTGGGAGAGGAGCCACTGCGGCGGAAACTGAGCGAGTTCTCGACGACTTACCTACACAGGAGAACGATATTGGAGCTGC
Organism: Leccinum subgranulosum; assembly: GCA_038091575.1. Lineage (NCBI taxonomy): Eukaryota > Fungi > Basidiomycota > Agaricomycetes > Boletales > Boletaceae > Leccinum > Leccinum subgranulosum. Next base: position 2,276 of record JBBPOS010000431.1, read on the forward strand.
TAGAAGGGCGCACGCACTGGGCCTGGGCCACTTCCAGGTCCTACTAGGTCCAGTCGTGTTCTGGGCCAAGGCTTGGCGTACGACGTAACGAACTCGCGGCCGAACTCGTAATACCTAATAATGTAAGTTGCAGTGTGACATATTCGCCAATATCCGCCCGTGACAGTCATTTTATAACAATAACGTCCGAGCCGGAACTTTAATGACGTTACTTCTTGTAAGCATCTTCACCAATCAGAACTCTCAAAAATTGAGTGACACCAGCACGTTAAGGGTCCTTACGATGCTGTTTTCTGGGACTAATCTAAATGGAGGTCGCCTGGGCAGCCTTTAGTCGGCTCTGAAGATCCGACAAGTGACTTGTGGCAGCCTGGCAGGCGGAATGAACTTCGATTCAAATTTTTAACCCTTTCACAGCACAAGCGAACCGAAATACTGAAAATTTCTGTGGTTCTCGTCGGTCGCAGCACGCCGCCATCGCCTGGAGGAAGACGTAAACCGTGCGACGGGGTCCCCACTCTCCATGTATAAAAGGGCGAGGAGAGCAGAGCAAACGGTAGGTCAATTACTTGCGCTTTTCATCAGCCATCTGCCACCCCCGCTCTCTCAAACATGTTTGCTCGTATCTTCGCTCTCCTTCCTCTCGCTCTCCTCGTCGTTGCCGACCAGCAGTGTGTTACCAAGTCCCCTAACTGCTGCAACACTTCAACGTCTGGCTCCGTAGGTTTTCTTCCTTTTGTCATCCTTGGACGTCGTTTGAATCTACATATCTGGTTCAGGCTAAGGACCCTGTTATTGCGGACCAACTTAAAAGCCTTGGTCTCGGTGGCTTGATCGGCAGCCTCGTTGCTGACGTCAATGCCGTCGTTTTCGCCCAATGCACTGGTGTCGTTGGCAAGGGCGCCGACTGCTCTCAGACCCCTGTCTGCTGCGAGAAGAACTTGTCCGTAAGTTGACTATTTCTGAATCTTACGTGTTTCGGTTACTCAGCGTGTATTTAGGGCGGCTTGGTCGGGGTTAACTGCTCTCCCGTCGAGGCTCTATAGAGGGTATTTGGGTGGCGGTAGGCGGTCTGGATTAGTGGAGTGGTTTACCTCACTTGGATCTTCTTTGTTATACCCTGCTTACCAGCAGTAATTGAAGTTGATTTGTTGGTGTTTTCAGTTGATCGATTTGTCAGAGCATTGCAAGATGTCTACATTGAGTGTAGAGGCAGAAGGCCGTGGCTAAAGTCGTTCACAAAGACTCACCAAGTCTTTAGAATAGTAAAGGTCATAATTGGCAATCAGTAATGACATAGTGATCCTAAGTTCATCACGAGGCGATCCCCAAGTCGCGCAACACATTAGAGTCCGACTGCCATTCAGGGTACAGATTTTTGGCGTTGGCCAACATGGGATCCATCGCTATCAGTAAAGGTTTAATGCCGCATTAAAGTTCCCTGTATCACTGTTGGCACTCATCACGGTGACGGTGGACGTGGTGCGTAATAGCTGTACATTGCAAGCACGTACGGGTACACCTTTCAATAAAGTCGCCGATTAACAAGAAATGCGAACCAACGCAAATACAGAATTGCATGCCAGCGGCTATCTCCAATTATATGGTGTATCTGAACAATGGACTGTCGTCGCCAAGATCCCTAAAGTCATGCATCTGGTCCTCGGTGATTCCGCGTTCACGGCACGCCAACACCTTTTGCCCGTTGATGTCGTGGAAAATCCACATCACAACCAACGTTAGCGGTATCCTAACGTGCCGCATCAGTGACCACGACAAGCCAGAAACATCGAGGGGAGACGCACATTAGGGACAGCAAACCGATGTTTATCCCAACGGCGACTTTGAACCGTGGTGGGTCAAAAAAGATAAAGGACGAGCATATCCTGCAATAATTCCATTGAATTATTCGATATACCAAAGGCAAATTTTACTCACCCTCCTAGGTTTCCAAAGCCGGTTATCATTGCAATGGCAACACTTCGCTTGACCTCTCCCCCAGCGTTCGTGCTGATCCAGGCGACGGTAAGAGTTGCGGCCGAAAAAACACCCATTGCACTGAGCACAACGCCAGTAAGCGAAGCACCAGGACTCGTCTGGGTATACAGGACAATGTATCCCACTAATCCGACTAACGCTCCACCAATTACGAACGGCCCTCGAAGCCGAAGTTTGTCGGAATAAACCCCGACAAGAATTGTGCATATGCACCCTGCAACATAAGGAAAGACGGAGAGGAGTTGGGAATTGGTAGCAGAGAAACCAAGTCCGTTGATGATAGTCGGTGTGAAAAGGGCAAATGCATAGCCGGGGACGACAAATCTAATCCGTTGAAAAGCATCAGAAAGACCGGTTAGTTCTAGAAAAAACTGTTCGCGTACCCAAACATTAAACCGAATTGAACGTATATTTTGTAATCCTTGAGTGCCTGCAGAACAAACCGGAAGTCATAATGCGTAGCAAGACCTTGTAAGTCGGCTTTCATCATTTCAACGACATAACGCCTTTCGGTCTCCGTCAAGAACGACGCTGTCTCTACTTGCTAAACGGAAGTAAGGAGTTATGTCAGACTGATGTGAGGATGGACGGACATCATAAATAAAGAAGGGTGCTACAAGTGCTACAAGCACTGTGGCTGCAAAGATGTTAAGCAATCGCTCCCCGACGATCAAGGAAACTAGTTACCCAAGCCCTCCAGGCAGAACTAGAAATTTTGAATGAATAGGTATATCACACAATTAGATGAAAATGACTTACAATCCATTGCCAACCATGCAGACCACCGAACCTGCCAGTGGAAAGTAAAATTTGGGTGATCGACGAAACGTCAGTCAAAAGTACTACATACCCTTCCATTTTTTCAATGGCAAATCTTTTGGTGCGTGCGTGAGCGTCACACTTTTCTGAAACAGGAGGGACTTACGCCAGAACACCACTGAAGGCACCTGATACAATCGCACCAGAGACGAATAATGCGAGACGCTTTGCTCGTTCCGCACGTGGATACCAGAAGGAGATATAGAATACTACGCCTGGAAGAAACCCAGCCTCGGCCAAACCGAGGAAAAATCTGGCACTGTAGATGACGGAAGTCAATGACCGCAATTGACCGCTTTCGGGACCCTTACACCAGTAGTTCTCTATATGTTGTCACCAGACACATCAAAGTCATGGTTAGACCCCACGCAACCATGATCGTAGGCACTGCACGAGGTCTTCTCGGTCTGCGTCCTTAGCTGAGCGGAAAGAATGGTCACCGTACACCATCGGGATGGTCTAAAGAGTTTGATAAGAATGTTTCTGTGAATGTAGTTTAAAATCCATGTATCGGGTGCACATTACTTGAAGTAACTCACGATGGGACTTGCGCAAGAGAATACGGAATCTACACAAGTTCTAGTCGCATTTGGGAAAATTAAAGATGGGTTCGTACGAAGAAGATCGCAGCTGCAATATTATATCGAAGCCCGACAAGTTTGAGGTCGGTCTCCATGCCTGCAACTTTGGCATTGCCTAAAAGCTGGGATAAGCGATATGGGCATATTCAAGGCGTATAGTGACACTTGCCGAGATTGGCGCGGTCTCTGAGGCAGAGGATTAGTCCACGGAAAGTGGTCACTGGTCAGAGAGTAGTCTGATCGTAACTCACAAAAAAGAGAGGAGGTACAGCAACGAGACGAAGGGTAAAATATGCAAATCCAGTTTCCTCAGCACTCTAGCATGGTTCTCGATGGCAAGATCCTTGGCCTCCTTGTTGTGGACGGTATCTATAAGTTCAGCACCAACCTTTAGATCCTCTGAAGTTGAGTGGGTCATATCAACACGTCTGAGCAGGTTGAAGCGCGGGCGAGGTGGGATTCTTGAACCCTGGTCAAGTACCTCGTATATGAAGTTTCACGACTTCTTGAAACGGGGTTGACGTATTTGTATTCTTCGGAAGGAGCCTGCTGAAGAATACCGCAAACTCGGTGGCATAGGAACATGAGCATCCCGAAACTTTTCCATCTTTGTGTAAGTTGAGTGGAATTTGCCTAAGCCTATCCTAGCTTCAGAGGGAAGCTGAAACACGAGAGTCAGAAGCAGACACAGCATGGAAGATTTTTGAGGAGGCTGGTAAAGATTTGGCCAGCGTGAAACGCGAGAACACAGAAGATGCACTATAATTACCGCGGTCCGACAAACCGCGGATTGCAAAACGATTGTACTTAGCATGATGACGTGGGCTCCAACTTTGGACGTGGGTAAAGATCGACCAGTCTCGGAATTGTCCGAATTCCCAATATATTAGTACTGCTACTAGTAGTATCATGATAGCCATTTTCGCCGGTACTAATTCTGTATTCTGTATTCCCAGACCGTCGGCCGTTAGTGCTTCAGCGCTACCCGCCGCCGACGTCACGCACGCGAAACACACGTTCCAATCAAACAGTCCGGACAGGAATATCTTCAACCCGAAACTCTCCCGCGGATCATTTTCGGAGAACTGACTACTACTAGTAGTAGGGGTACAGGACTCGCACTGTAAAAAAGTGAATTGCACGATGATCGTTGCGATCTTTGCTGCACAGTTATATTTCAGCAATGATATCACTGACTCCGACATAGTATCACAGTATTCAATGACATGTTGGATACTGAGAAATCGTTACATCATATCACAGGAAAATGATACCAATACACCCGAAGTAGTGATAAAATAAAACAAGGGCACAATAAGAAGACCCGAAGTCCGGGACACAAAATCGCATGCCAGTGGTTATGAGCTAGATGGTATACCTGGACAAGGGACTGTCGTCTCCACAGTCCTTGAAATTGTCCATCTGGTCATCAGTGATTCCACGTCGACGACACTCCAACTCCCTCTTCTTGTTGACCCTGTTACAGTCCCACATCGCAAACAAAGTCAGCAGTATGCTGCCAGCGCATCATCAACGACCGTGAGAGACAAGAGATATCAAAGGAAACGCACACCATAGACAACGAACTGATAACCATTGCAATGCCGGCACGGAAACGTGGTGGACCAAAAAAGATGAAGATTAAATTCTGGCGCTGAACATGTCCGAAACTGATATCAGCAATCACGATTGACCGTTTTCGCGACCCTTACACAAGTAGTCTTCTACACGCCGTTACTAGACACATCAAAGTCATGACTAAACCCCATGCAACCATGATCATAGATACTGTACGAGGTGTTCTAGGTCAGCAATGAAAGCTGAGGCAAAAAAAAAGATCGATATACACCGTCGGGATGGTCTGATGAACTTTAGAAGAATATTTCTGTCGACGTTGTTTAATTGTGTGTAGTGGATGTTACTTCGACTCACGATGGGACTTGCGCGAGACAATATGGACTATGCACAGATAAAATAAGGATCCATACGAAGAAGATCGCCGATGTGATATCAAAGTCCAACAAGCTCGAGGTCAGTCCCCATGCCTGCAATCTGGGCATTGCCTGATATAAGATCATAGGGCGCATTCGAAACTGGCGCGGTCTCTGAAGGCAAGATATTAGCGGAAGGGAAACAGTCCGAAATAATCTTACTATAACTCACATGGAAGTGAGTAGGTTCAACGTCGAAATGAGGGGTGGGATATGCCAATCAAGCTTCCTCAATACCCTGGCATGGTTCTGGATGGCATGTCTCTCAGCATCCCCAGCCTCTTTGCTGTTGAGGGGATCTATTTTGATGACATCTTGAGATTGTCTGCCAGTGAGGATGACTGGGACATGTCAGCGCGAATCAAAGAGTGAACGGGCTGGCGAGCCAAAGACCGGACAAATATCCCGTATATTGTGCTTTTCGATCTCTCGAAGCGGGATAGCGCCGTTTATAAGACGACTTGCTAATGTTGAGAGGGTTCCAGAATGAATTCAAGCATCGTTGGTTTCAGAAGGAAAGCTGAAACGTAGAAGACGCAGATAAAGATAGGAATTGGTTGGCGAAAGGTTGGGCCGTTCCCTGTGATTCATGAAACGCGGGGAACATTAACTAAACTAAGGTATAGAGCCGAAAAGAGGAGGGTTAGAATTCGGAATACTTTTGAAGAGTTGAACAGTACCCAGCTCAGTCCCGGATTTGACCGAATTCGAATCTTCACTCAACTGCGTACCGTAATGTCGCATTATGTCCAAGCCCCAACAAGGGGCCAGTATCGTGATATTAATCCCCGACCGCAAATCTCAGTGATGCATAATGTGAAGGTCAAGTGACAGATACCTTGCGAAGGAAATCGACCATGTCCAGATACAAGGCTGCAAGAGTGATGACTATGTGTTATGCCAAACTCAGCGTCACCCAGGGAGGGTAATCCTGCCTGAAACGGGTCCGAAAAAACTATTAAATGGCCCTCTTTCGCGTGGACGCAAAACTGGATTAGGCGATAGACGGTATTGGTATACATGGAGAGCACGCGCAAAACAGGGCGCGGGATATGACCTCTGACCCTTATGGTCACCTCCTTTTGTCATCGCTGAGCCATCAGTTACACTGTACTGGAACGCGTGCACGGAAATGAAGCGAGAAGAGATCGCTTACTGTAATGAGTTCCGAGAGAGACAAACCAATCACTCGACCAACGTATGCACGCCAGTGCGGGTATCTTTAAGGATGCTCGTTTGATTGTGTACCTCATGTTGGTATTTCGAATCTGGAATGGTACGCAGCGGGTCAGCGACGAGGGGAAAGAAGGTAAGCAGGTGTGGACTAACTCGATGGTGCGTCTTCTAGTCTGGGTTTCTTGGCAGGGTTGGGGTCGACGTCATCTGTGTTCGTCACCGCGGGAGAGGAATCAGGTGGAGGTGGACGCTTGCCCTGGTTCTTCTGCGCGTGCAAAATAGGCGAGGTGAGAAGAGAGGTGGGGGAAAGGACGCACAAATCTGTCTGCAAACTGCCTCTTCCTGTCAAACGGGAAAGGCTTGTGAGATCGAGGGACTGTAGGGAGGAGATGACCAACTTTGCGAGCGCATCTTCGGCCTTGCGTCTATCATCTTCTTCCTGTATGCGCGAAATGACGCGGCTCGGAGGGTAGAGGGAAATGGCTTACCTGCTTGCCGCGCTGGAATCGTTGGAAAACTGATCCGTCGTTGGAGAAGACGTTGACAGGCTTTGTTTTGGAGGTTACTTTGGGCGTTGTAGTCGATGTCGACAATGATGAGTACATGGTGGTAGTCACGTGGATCATGTCATCCTGGTCAGCACCCCCCGCGTGGACGGCTGCACCAGAGCAGTCGTATGTGTACGGGCGGTTCAACGAGGCATCGGAGCAAGACTGTGACAGAGGAGAAGCGTTCTGTTCTCTGAATGCGGTCGAGCGTGCTCGGTTGCTGCCCTCGAGCGAGGTCGACAGGATCGCCAGCGAGGGCTGCGGCGCATGGAAACTCGAGTTCCCGTTCTTCATTCAGCGACACACATTTCAAGGCATCATAGACAACCAGACCAGACGCCACGATGGGGGCGTTGTCACCAAAGTCGAGACGGCGGAGGACTGCAAAGACTGCTGTCTGATCAGCAACCTGCCGTTCGTCAGCGGACTCTACTATCGCTCGACGGCGCCCAACAGGGGCGTATACTTTGAGGTGACCATCGAGAAGATGAACGGGGTCATCGCTATAGGTCGCAGTGCAGCAGTTTCCTATGTGCACCGTGTCTGACTCAATGTATCTTGACAGGAACCGTCTGCAGACCGTACCCGCACTTCAGACTACCAGGTTGGCACAGACTGAGTGCTGCGCTGCACTTGGACGACATGCGCAAGTTTTACGAGAACCCGGACGGAGGTCAGGATTCGGGTTATTGGGAAGTCATTGGTCGAGCGCCGAGGGTAGGCGACACGGTGGGATGTGGCTACGAGTTTGGCACCGGGGGCACGTTGTTCTTCACCTTCAACGGTCGGCGACTCGTACCGGATGCATTCAAAGGGTTGTACCTCTCTGAGGATCGGGATGCGTATGCTGCCATCGGGGTGGACGGTAAGAATGCGTTTACCGTCAACTTTGGCGGTGGCTGTTTCAGATGGGCGCCAGCGAACGAACCGGGCTGGCGTCTGAATGAACATGTTGGGAAGTTGAGCTAGTAGTCTGAAATGTAATCTCAAGGACGAATAAAAACCCGAAATGTCTTGGCATGTCTAACTCGCGTTAGGCATGTCTTCCATCCCTCCCCGCGCATCCGGCTTTTGGACCTTCCCACCAACCAACAGATACAGCTATACAAACATGCACGACGACGACAGCGTAGAGGCCGCAGACGAATTCGTGGACGACTTGGAATACGATAGCAGAACACCTCTAGACAAGACAATAGATCGCATCGGAATGGGTGCGTGCTTTGGTTGCTGTCTCATCACTCCTGTTCATACCCAGAATCTCTCCAGGGAGCTATCAGTGGACCCTCTTGTCCTTGTGCGGATTCGGTGAGCACCGCTCCACCGTCGCGATATCATTCTGATTGCCTCGGTCCTCTAGGCTGGATGGCAGACAACGTAAGCGTATTATCCAAAACATCTCTGCGCCCTTGACTCGCTGCTCAGATGTGGATTCAAGCCGTCGCCATAATCCTTCCTCGCGTTCAGCAGCACTACTTGGGTACGCCGACCATCCGCGCCGCATAACCATTTTCCACTGATGCTTGCAGTCCCTGACAATTACATCGGGACGCTGTCATCATCCATGTTTGCCGGGATGATGGTGGGCGCCGTCGGTTGGGGGACTTGTTCAGACCTTGTTGGCAGAAGCGCCGCATTCAACGCGACTCTCTTCTTCACTGCCCTTTTTGGCATCATCGCGTCTTTCGCGTTCTCGTTTTGGAGCTTATGCGTCCTCCTATTCTTTCTTGGCACCGCAGTGGGAGTGAGTTGTCCATCGCTTATCGCCAGCCCTCGTTTAACTTTACCGTCCTTTCAAGGGCTCTATGCCCACAGACGGCACTCTGCTTCTCGAGCACATGCCAAACGGAAAACAGTACCTGGTTACTGCCCTCTCTGTATTCTTCTCTCTGGGATCAGTCGTTTCAGCGCTCGTCGCTCTCTTTATTCTTCCTGGACGTTCTTGTTTACCAAATCAACCTTGCCATCCATCCACTGGAAATACAGGCTGGAAGTATGTGCTCGTCTGTCTTGGCCTCATCGTGAGTACAAGTTCGTCGTGCTGAACATCATCGTGTCCATTCATCCGCACAGACGCTCTCAATGTTCCTCGCGCGAATGGTGTTCTTCCGCTTGCACGAATCACCGCGGTATCTCGTCCACGCCGGTCGACATCAAGAAGCTCTAGAGTCCCTTCAGCTCATCTCTCGTTTCAACGGGTCTCACATCACCTTAGAACTCAATGATGTAGACGACCGACGACCTTCAGAACCTCGTCCTCCATCAAGTGGGTCTGACGAACGCGACCCTTTTCTTCCTTCTTCCGCGCCAGAAACGTGTCGTGAATGCGAGACGCACGGGGACGAAACGAGCAACGGCGCGTGTAGTGGCCCGCCCACTAGAGATGAAAGCGTGAAGGACTACCGATCGACGGGTGACTCTCCCAACTCGCTCGATTCCCATTCTTTCGTGACCCCGGTCGAGGAATATCCGCCACGCAGGCTTAGCGTCATCGTCACTGCAGACGCACCGTCGTCTTCTCGTCAAGACGCGTTGAGTGACGAGACGAAAAGAAACTCGACGGTTTCGCTTACTCAACGTCGTTCTTGCGTCTCTCGAAGATCGTCGATCGCGTCTGTCGAACTCGACAGGCGGCTTGGAGGTGTGCTTCCCAGGTGGATCAAGCGACCCTTGATGGCCTGGTTCGATCGCGTAGGGATGGTACTGACTCCAGAGTGGTGTCGTACGACATTATTGGTGTGGGGCGTGTGGTTTTTCATGTCACTCGGTACGTCGCATAGGATGACTCCAGGGTCGGTTACGTGACCAAACTGTCTCGTCAGCCTACACGATGTTCAACGTGTACTACCCAAAATTGTTGGAGACCGTGTCCACGGGGGATTCGAAATCCCTCGAAGCTAACCTATGGGACGTGGTCATCTTCACGCTGGGTGGATGTCCGGGTGCACTTGTACGTCGTTTCCTTTCCGCTCTGACAACCGCATACGATGACGCACGGACATAGCTCGGAGCGTACCTGGTCGAAAGCGCGCTCGGCCGACGACGTTCGTTGGCCATCACGACTCTCATGACCGCATTCTTTTCCATGGTGTTCGTGCTTGTCACAAGCCCAATGCTAGTCCGCATCAGTTCAGTCGGGATCAGCTTGACCTCCACGGTGAGCCGTCTGTCCGATGCTTTTCGCGGCGTGAGCTGACGATCCCTGGATGGACAGACGATGTATGCGGTGTTGTATGGGTAAGCCGCGTCGTATTGCCCTTGTATGCGGTTCGGCGTGGTGACCCAAGGTGTCTTATAGATGGACTCCCGAGATCTTCGGCACCAAGGTGCGCGGGACGGCGTGTGGGATCGCATCGGCCCTGTCTCGCATGTACTTCATCTATCGCGCTCGTTTCCGGTTCCGAGCTGACCTTCCCCCCCTCTTCTTCTTCACAGAGGCGGGATGATCGCACCCCTGTTGGGTGGTACGCTCTTGTTCGTCAATCGCGCTTTCCCGGTGTACGCGAGCGTGGCGGTGTACCTCGTCACCGCGCTGTGCGTTGTGCTGTTGCACGAGGTGGCGGGAGAGGGGGGTCGCAGTGGGGAGCGGTCGTGGGTACATTAAGTCCCCCACTTCCGGTGGGTGATTGCCACGTAGATCTATTCGAGCTCGCAGTGTGCAGAGCACGTCTCGCTTGTTTTTTTGTAGTCGCTCTGGAGAAGATGTACTTTGGTAGTCGCTTGATATCATACTCTTGCATGAAATCATGGAACCCGAGAAAGTTTCCCAGTTGTCCGGCTGCAAGTCAGAAGCGACAACAGATCTAGAAGAGCAGCAATGCATACATAACCTACCACTGGAACCTGAGCCACTTGCTTTCAGAGAAAAGAAAGGGACTTGGTTCTGCGAAGATCGTGCAATCGCATCCACCAATAGTAGACAATACCGATGTTCCGAATCTTACAAGTTACATGATTTCTCCGAAATACCCATAGAATCCTAAGTTACTATTGGAAATGGTTCGAGTGGAAACGCGAAAAGAGTGCCATTGAGAAATTTGCGTGGGTGGGATGATGCTAAAGAACTGAAACCAAACGATAGTAGTAGTACAGGGCAAAGTGCATGCACGAATACGTAGACGAGGGAGCGTGAGTGAGATCGAAACAAAAAAAGAATGTTTGAATGTGGATAACTTTCAAATTTACCAGCCAACGGAGTTTCGATGCGGCCTATGCTAAAATTGACGTCAGGTCTGGTGAGCCATTCAAGTAGACACAAGTCGCGCACCGTTGTCAACGCTGCGCTGGAAATCGGAACCCCCTCTGCTCTGCGGGGCTCCGATCTCACGGAGTTTCGCATAGGTGTGGGCGCTTGTGACGGGATGTTGAGTGAGCGGCTCGGCTGATCTACAGGGAACAGTGTTGATTTGTTAGAATCGTCATCCGCATCCTGCCATTGTATAGGTTGCCGTGTGTTAAGTCTGTAACCATCATGAAGCAGACGTTGGCATGGGATACATTGGAAACATACGCCGCAACGAATGACATTGCATATACTAGAGCGTGGGTCAGTTCAACGCACTGGGACGAGAGAGAATACCCTTACGTTTGCTCAAAACAAAGTAACAGCCAACGAAAACGAAGTTCTTCGGCATAAGATTGTACTGTCGATGAGCTCAGTACTGCCTCAATACCCTTGAAGGCCACTCAGCACATACAATGATCAAAGTAGAGAAACTCATTGCGCTGGACAACGGCGTCAGTATGGAAATGACTTTGTTGATGCTCAATGATACCTTGTTAGTAAACCAGTGTTGACTGCATAAAGCATCAAGGTTCTGATGAGGAAGCTGTTTCTTCGCAGAAGCCATCAATATCTGCCGAATCGAGTACGGAAGAAAGCTGAAGACGTACTGTGAATAGCTACACCGTATGACTTGCAAGTAATAACAAAGAGCCAGAGCCACGCTCATGTCATTCAGAACGCTAATACCGAGCGCGACAGTTCCCAGAGCCTGGGTAAGAGAACTAAATTAGTGCACAATAAGCTCCTGCACAGAAATCAACTAACTCGTAGGTTGGCGATATCAGGCAGTGCAGGCATAGCAAAACTAAAAAGAAGGTTGGTATACTCAGCCCGAAAGTAACCTTTGAAAGAACTTTGTTACCTTTGCACAGTATAAGCTATCAAATACAAAGATGCTTAGCCACAACTGTGTAGGAATAACCCGTTAAAGACTTACCAATGGCAAGGCCTGGGATCCAGTTATATATGAATATTAGACCGGATGTCAGCAGCCATGGTAACGGTCCTTACCCAGCTGTCCAAGGGTCAGAAGCAACTTCCCAGAACCATCAGACACATACGATATCACGCAACAGATCACTCACCAGAAATGCGGTCAACCACACGTTCCCATTGCTAACTGGGAAAACCAAGTCAGTGTTGATCCAGCCACCGAGGAATAGAATCCTTACATCGCCAGACGCGGATCGTAAAGAAACTGCGGAGGTTGAACAAAGGCACTAAATATTGTAATAAAAAGGACATACAACTTGACAATGGTTCCAACAACAGCCTGCATAGTGAGATATGAGTTCTGATGCCTGAAATCAACATGGGAGAGGCGTACTCACCCCGATGAGAACCTGGAACTGGAGGACACCTCGTTAATGAGATCATATTCACATCGGACAAAGTGCACATACGACGAGAGACCTGCGCTCTTGTCAAATGACGAGGGATAAAGGGGAACGACGACACGCACCAAACTGGTTTACCGTAGAATGCAAATACGTTCTGGTAGTTCCTAAACGGCAATAGAAATTAGATTGTCAGTAACTGACAACTAAGGCAGCCCACGTTATTGCGTAGTAGTACACAGAATGGCCAATAAAAACTTGGTGTGTCGTCTCCAATAAGCTGAGAAACATTACATGATGTACAGGGCAAACATGAGAAGGAGCACGAACCATAGTAGCACAACCTGATGTGATAATACATAGATCAATCACACCAGGACTACCCTAAGCCTTGGGAAAACTCACAGCTAATCTATACCCTACTTTATCCGAAGGATATCGACAAAAGTAATGGTACACCTGCATGAGAAACACGCCATAAAGCCTACTAAATCATCAATATCGACAGTCATTTTGTAGATCCGCACATTACTCACGTTGCAGACACACTAAAGCCGATGAACAAGGCGCCGAGCGTGGTGTCGAAAGTTAAACCCATCGCTTGTACTGGACCAACCAAGAGATGAGAGCAGTAAATCGAACGACACAGAGTGGTCGGAATCAACGCTGACGGGGGAAGACAATGGCCAACAAAAAGTAATTATATCATTCTGAGCCGCTGGCAGTGTCCGGGATTCCAAGATTACTGTGGAGCAGCTGAAGTTCAGGAATCTTCCCGATTACGGTAAGCGGGATTAATGGAAAAGTGCCACAAATCGGAGGAGCTAGAAAGGAGAACGTTGACGGTCACTAGACAGCATTTGGACATATCTAGACCATGCAATGAACTCTTCTTCGACGATAAAGCAAAACTAGACAAAACTGTCAATTGTAAATGCTTCCGTGAGCGCAAGCGAAACAAAAAAAATTCACTGTAAATATGGTGAGCGCAAATAATTGTCAACCAATTATGTATCTCCGCCAATAGCAATATTTGCTGCCAGCCTCATCATATCATACTTACTTATCATCATCTCAGATATTCATTTGAGACAAGGCTGTATGGTTCGATCACAAAACTCATTACCGTGCTTCAGTTGTCAAAGCAGCGAACGTTTCAACGACTTGCTTACATGATGCGTCGCAACCGGATTTTCATTCCTCGGGTGAGTCCGCTCGCTTACTATGACGACTCAACAAGATTAACTTACTTACATGAAAACATTCCACAAGCTCCGGTGAACGTTGGCAGGCTCCAAACAATGTTGGCGTTACTGATTAGTATGTGGCTGACTAGCATTGCTGGCATCCTACGTAAGACGAGGCACGAGTCTGACGTAGGATTTAGTCTATGCGTGATTCAAGCGAAGTGGCAAGACTTGGAATCTCCTGCCCACTTCGCATCCCCGCCGTCCGTAGTGGGACTCCCGCTCCAACGTAGTCATTATGAGTTCCTCGTTATTTGCGCACCCGCCCACCACACCCTCTCACAGGTTTCGTCCCAATTTTTCATACTTCAAATTTTGTCCGACGCTGCTCCACTCGAGCCTGCGTAGCTGTTGACTGCCCAGCTCACTCGCCCGGACAAGCACAGAGTCCAGTTTCCGCCCAACCATGTACTAGCTTCACATCTCCTTGGGCTACTAGCACATCCTTTGACTGCCATGAGTGGATGGTCCATAATTATAATAGGCACACGAAAAAAATCGTGAGACCTGGTAGTGACACACGTAGCGGGCCGCCACAGGAATGTATACATAATCTCCACTTGATCGCTCCTCCGCTTCAACTCGCACATTGAAATGCAGATTTGGCTGTGGAAATCTTCAACAACCTTCTCCCGCAGCTGAGTTCAAGTGTATGAGGCTCTAGGGATTCAGAATCAGATGCGACTAAGATGTCTAGCTTATCAACCATTTTCGCTCAGCTCATTTAAACACCGCCCGCAACGCTCCGGGCTCGGAACTCATCGCATCACCCCTCACTGAGCGAGCACCTGACAGACTAGTGATTGCCGATTGTGATTGAGATACCAGCGCAATTTCACCTGTTTCCTTTTTCAAAGACTTCGGTGCTCGATGTGGGTTGGAAATCTCTTTGTGCGGGGTGCTAACTTGACAGGAATAATATTAATGCTTGATTGGCGCAACACCTCGGCTTCAAGTTCTTTCTTTCACGGGGAAATCAATCTGAAGAAACAGGTATGACCGTATTAGTGGACTCATCACGATTCACGACCGTGTTGCATCAATCATGATCGTCATGGCCATGGGAGAGGTGGTCATGTTCTACTTCCCCATCGAGAACATCCCCCCTGTGGTGTCTCATGTGTACCAAACGTATAAAAATTTCGGGCCCTGGTTGCGTCTACAGCCTAGAGTTCACGTATCATCGCAATGGTCTCCAAGTCCGCCCTTCTCATCAACCTTTTGCTCGCCGCTCTGAGCCTTCTGGCCGCCCCTTCCCTGTTGGAGGCTCGCCCTGTTCGCCTTGCTCGCCGTCGCGGGAACCACCAGTCTCAACCCAACGAACTTGAATCTATTGACGCACCTGCTGGCTCTGTCTCTCATGAAAAGTACAGCCACGACTGGGCTGGGGCTGTCTGGTCGAATATGAGTGTTGTTAGTATCGTCCCTCTGTCTCACAATCGTGAACGATTTCATCCTTTCGCTGATAGGGAACTTTCTCTACTATTACTGGTACCTTCACCGCTCCCACTCTCTCTGGTCCTAATGGATCTGCATCGGCCTGGGTTGGCATCGACGGTGAGAGCTGCAAAAATGCCATCCTGCAGACCGGTGTCGACTTCACGATCACTAACGGTCAGGTCTCGTACGATGGTGAGATTCGCCGTGTTTACGCTCTGTATCTATTTTCATCGTTTAATCGTTGCATAGCTTGGTATGAGTGGTGGCCCGACCATGGCTACTATTTCGATGGCATTCAGATCAGCGCAGGTGATGAGATACAAACCACCGTCATTGCTTCCTCCACAACTTCTGGCACAGCGACCATCGAGAATTTGACCACTCGCCAGACTGTTACGGAGGCGCTAACGTCTACCTATGCTCTCTGCGAGCAGGATGCTGAGTGGATTATCGAAGATTTTGAACAAGGGAACGGCCTTGTTACTTTTGCCGACTTTGGCGAAGTCACATTTACTAACGCTATTGCTTCTGGGCCTACTATAGGCACCGCCTATACCCCATATGGTGCTACAATCCTTGACATCCAGCAGAATAATACGATTTTCACATCCACCTCCATTGGCAGCGGAAATACGGTCACGATCACGTATGTATCAACAGTATCATACTAGACAGTAGTCCCCTCATGGTAGAGCATACAGTGTTGTATTGTCTGAATTAATAATATGTAGTATGTGGTCAGGCTCTTGCCATCCTTTCTTTTCGACAGGCGGAATATATTTGATAAAAACTTTCATTTCACTCTTCGAATGTCTTGCGCATGGCGGAGCCTCGTCGGGATATAGTTCCGGTGTGGTGCTGCATGGGAACGTCAAGATGCTACTTGACGGGGTCCCTGCTCGATAGCTCGTACATGGGATCACATTTGTTTGTGTTGTCAGTGGTCACTCGACTGAGTCGACTACATCAGAGTCCGATTAACATTCAGAGGCTCCCACTGCTCTCCACATGTCATCTCATGCCCATTTCACCAAAATTACCACATGCGGAGGTTCACGCACTATGACACACTCCCTCTGTGTGGTCCCAGGGAGTTCACCTAAATGACCTTAGAAGGACGACAGTCACAGGGGGGATTGTTCGGCCGTTTCGGAATGCAACGATTCCCGTATGGGCCGTGTTGTAGAGATACTGTTCTCGCGATATATGTACAAGGAAGGGAATTCATGCGTCGAAGCAGAAAAGGGATGATTTAAAAGCGTACGCGGGAGCTCGGCGCGGTGGAAGTCAGCCTTCTGCCCTACTTTATCTCATTGGTACATCAAAGCCTAAGCCATGACTAGTGACTGGTTGGTCGTTTCATTACTTGTCCAAATACATCCTAGAAATTCCGAAAAAATCATAAATAATACTATCTATCCGACAACTCGTTTCATTTTCCTACGAAGGATATCTACCGACCCGTCAACTGTTCAAATAAACTTGACGGTGACGGTATCTCCGCTAGTGGAGACGGACGTGAGAACCTCACTGTTCTGTTCGATATCCATGATAGTAGCATCGGATGGGGTATAGCTCCTGCCACTGGAGCCAGTGACAGTGGCGTTAGTGAACGTGATGGTACCAAAGTCTGCGAAAGGAACAAGGCTACCGTCCACTTCGTAGTCCTCAACAACCCACTCAGCGTCCTGCTCGCAGAGAGAATAAGAAGACGAGAGTTCCTTTGTGACCTTCTGGCCGGTCATCAGATTCTCGATAATCGCCGTGCCAGAGGTCGTCGAGGTAGTGGTGACGGTGGCTCTGATCTCGTCACCAGCGCTGATGGTCATTCCGTCGAAATAGTAGGTGTAGTCGGGGAACCACTCGTACCAAGCTGTGCGACGAACGGGTGATGAATGATAGATGCAGAGTGAAGAATGGATTTAGCTCACCATCATACGAGACCTCACCGCCGCTGGTAGTGAAATCGACGCCGGTCTGGAGGATGGCGTTTTGGCAGCTGTAACCATCAATGCCGACCCAAGCAGCCCCAGAACCGTCAGAGCCGGTGGGGGTGGGGACCGTAAATGTGCCAGTGACAGTGGTAAAAGTTCCCTTTTTAGCAATAAGTATGAGATTGGGCGCGATGGTGGAGCATGGGGATTAGACTGACCTCAGTCTCCGCCAAGACAGCGCCAGCCCAGTTGAGGTTGTACTCTATATTGGAGGCAGCACCAGGATGCGTGTCTACGTGGTTGAAGGGATTGGTGTGGCGATTCTCATCACGGCGAGCAAGGCGAGCCTCCAGCCGAGAAGAAGAAGGAACCGCCAGAGCCACCGATGCGAGGAAAAGGTTGGTGAGAAGGGTGAACTTGGAGACCATCATGAAGAAAAGGGCACTCTGAACTAGCAATGCAACTGAAGCATTTGGTGGAAAGCATACATCCTTGGCCTTAAATATGTTTCACTCGCGTAGGATATGCACACGAAGAAGCGTCGAGTCATCGTCGATGCCATCTCCTTACCCTCGACTACCATGATGTACGGTGTCAAATCAAGATGACCGCCACGGCACTGCGTCTATCATTTCATACTGATTTCCTGGTCCCGATTGATGAGGGTAAGAAAAATGCTGAGGTGCTGGATCGGTTGGAGTGAACGCATTGTTTCTGACGAGCTCAAAGGGAACAACTCACAAGGACTCCAGTACTCACCTTCGTCAAATGCTCAGGGGAATTTAAAAGGGAAGAATGCGACACACGATCAAATGAGGATGGTCGCTAAGGACATGTTTGGCTATCGCTTTATGGTGCTGTAGAGCACAACCACTGCACTGGTGATAATCCTGAGTACACTCACATGATAAACAAAATCCGGCGGCGGAACTAACTGGTAGGTTTGGTAACCGACAGATATGGGTGGCGGCAATGCTTGTTCAATGCGACTAGGGGTTCCAAGTCGAAGCCCAAGATCATGGGAGCACAAGCCCTCGGCAACCAGTCGAAAGGACGATACACGTGCTTCAGATCTTCCTCAGGGTTTGTAACAACAAGGCGTTCTAGAGAAAGACGCTCGAAGGGTTTTGTACATGTGACAAACTGTGAGAAGTATGATTTGACGAAGGATACACTGACCACCTGAGGCGCTGTGGCTGGGTTGTAGTGACCAGTACTGATACTGCATTGTATCAGTACTGGTTCGCGACAATTTGATTCTAAATAATGAGTTTGCGAGCACAGGCCTTAATCGATCTCGATGGATTCAAGTAAGAACAGACCACGAGTCATCGGAGTACATGGCGTGGGAACGTATTGCAAATTCTCACAGTGTCCTACAGTTGGAAGTTACCTACACAGGCTACACGGCCCTGGAAGGTCGGTTGGTCGCCGGTCGGGGTGGTCCCCTAACGAGGAATTTCGGCACACATCTACCGCCCGCATTCTCGTTGAATGCCCTTGCCGTCCCGAGACTTGGATGTTTCGGACGAATGTGGCTGAACTGTGCTCCCGACCATTGCCACCTGCCGGAAGCGGATGTCGGAAGTAGATGGGGATCGACGTGTGGCACTTGTTTGTTCCTCCTTCGCCCTCACGTTCCACAATTTATTCGACACTACATACGCTCAGGCTTAGATTCCAAGTATGGACTCGAACTCGAATTCAGAGACAAACCAGACTAGCACATTTGAAAATATCCAAGAGAAATTTGGCCGCTTCAGGATCCTTATCATTGGGCGGGCGAACGCTGGCAAGACGACCATTCTCCGCGCGATCTGTAGTACCACTGAAAACCCGGAAGTCTATGATGGAGAGGGTAACAGGGTGCGTGCTTGTTTTGGTATGTATGGATGACTGGCCTACTACCGAACCGTGCGACCAGATTGATTTGACACAGGTCGAGGGATCCAAGGGGGTGAGTATCACAACATACTGGACTTGAACTCGACGCGCAACTTTACCAATGCACGCTAGCGCGGGCAACATGACATCGAGAATGAGTTGATTTTCCGGAGCAATGACAAATTCGTCTTCCATGACTCGCGGGGCTTCGAGGCTGGTTCTGTACATGAATTCCAACAGCTGAAGGAGTTCATTGCTGATCGTGCAAACACGACATTGCTCAAGAAACGCATTCATGCCATCTGGTAACTATTTGATCAGTTGCGGGACTCGAGTGGTCATCAAATCATACTCTGTATAGGTACTGTATCCCAATGGATAAATTGGATCGGGCGATCCAACGCTCCGAGGAAATGTTTTTCAATGAACGTGATACGAAAAATGGTGGGCTCATTTTTGACAAGATTTTGTCAAACTCATAGCTTGGCCAGTGCCTGTTATTGTGTTGTCACTAAGTTTGATGCATTGCGGGCTGTAGCCATGGGCAAACTATCTGATGATGCTCGAAAGCTGCCAATACAGGAGAAGGTAGAAAAGGCACATGAGCTCATGGATGTAATTTTCAATGACGCTGATGTATGGGGTCGTCTCTCTGAGCTGAATTATGCACCAAAATATAGTGTTCGGATTGGAGGAGCATTTTCTCTTTTCCAATAAAATGATTTAGCTCACGGAATTTGCATGGATACAAGGGATGCACAACCCAACTGAGGGATGTGACATGTTGTTGGAAAACACAGCAGGAGCTCTGAATGAGGCCTTGAAAATGCTATTTGTTACTGCCCAAGAAACAAATTTAGCATTGTGTGTTAGATATGCAGTTCGAGAGTGAGTACCAAAAAATAAATATTACTCAAAGACTGATGATGGTATGATTTTGCAAAGTGTCATACGTGATATTGACAAGCTGCATCAATCTGCACTTCCCCTACACAGGTTGGATGTTATAGATCCCAAAAATCTGGCAAGATGGTTTCCACAATTTTGGGAAGAGTCTTAAGGCTTTCATATGAATTAGTTCATACATAAAATTTGAATATGTGCTGATTATTTTGATTACACTGATGGAACTATAGAGTGTGAGTTTTCATTCCTGTAAATGTGTAAGATTTGCTTTAACTAATATTGTGTCTACTTTGGAAATGACAGAGAGTGAGTTTTACATTTTCGAATGTGTGATGCTGATGATGATGCCATGTTCATTTATTTTGTTCTGGAAATGATAGTATGTGAGTTGTGTATTGTGGAATGTGCCAAAGAGTGGTGATGCTGATGATGTCATGTCCATTCATTCTGCTCTGGACATGATAGGGAGTGAGTTGTGCATTGTAGAACATGACAGAGAGTGGTGGTGCTAATGATGCCATGTTCATTTATTCTGCTCTGGGAATGACAGGGAGTGAGTTGTGTATTGTAGAATCTACCAAAGAGTGGTGATGCTGATGATGCCATGTTTATTTATTCTGCTCTGGAAATGACAGGGGGTGAGTTATGCATTGTGGAATGTGCCAGACAGTGGCAATGCTAATGATGCCCCATTTATTCTGCTTCTGGAAATGACAGAGAGTGAGTTGTCCATTGTGGAATGTGCCAGAGATGCCAATGATGACATGTCTATTTATTCTGCTTTGGAAATGACAGTGGGTGAGTTGGGTATTGTGAAATATGCTAGAGAGTAATAATGCTGATCATGTCAAAATTGTATATCTATTCTGCTGTGGAAATGACAGCATGTGGGTTGTGCATTGTGTGTCAGAGAGTGGTAATGCTGATGATGCCATTCCCATTTATTCTACTCTGGAAATAATAGTATGTGAGTTGTGCATTGTAGAATATACCAAGAGTGGTGATGCTGATGATATCATGTCCATTTATCTTGCTTTGGACATGATAGGGAGTGAGTTGTGCATTATGAAATGTGACTAAGAGTGGTAATGCTGATGATGCCATGTCCATTTATTCTGCTTTTGAAATGACAGTCTGTGAGTTGTGCATTGTGGAATGTATCAAAGAGTGGTGATGCTGATGATGCCACCATGTCCATTTATTCTGCTCTGGACATGACAGGGAGTGAGTTGTGCACTGTGGAATGTACCTAAGAGTTGTAATGCTGATATTCATTCTTTTCTGGAAATGACAGTCTGTGAGTTGTATATTGTGGAATGTGCCAAAGAGTGGCAATGCTAATGATGCCATGTTCATTCATTCTGCTCTGGAAATTGAGAACGACGCTATGTAGAGAGCCTCGAGATGGAGGCAAGAATGTGAGTGAGGTGTGCAAGTACTGGTTTACTTGCCTATGGGTCATTCTGCCAGTTTATGGGTTACCACGCACTAGATCTCAATGATAGAGGAGGAGTGAGTAGAGCTCAATTCACAACAGGAGGTTTAGATCCAGTGCCGAGATATATTGACAGTAGACTACAGACTGCTAGAGTACTGGGTAGCTACAGGTCACTATCTATATACTACATCAAGTAGTGTGGCTATGGACTATATAAGAACTAAAGAGGTCCATCACTAACTATCTAAGTATGCACTACTATTGGCTTACTACTCTGAATTGCGATAGCACAATGACTTGTGTCAAGAAACTTGAAGGACACCTATGGGCTAGGTGTGCGGTCACGTGGATTGGGTACCACCAGGATGACGGCATCGGAGGGGCAATCTACAACAAGGATACAATTGGGAGGAGCTCACTAGGAGTCGCATCACCAAAGGAGACTAGTTTAGCAGTGTCATTGCGGACGGTGACAATAACAATACAATAGGTGGAGTAAGGGCGAGGTCGCTAACCAGAGCTAGGATGTCAAAAGATAAAGGATGGTGTGCAGTGAGCCAAGGCCGCCAATGATGAGGTGGAGAGATGAGCAAAGGAGCGGGTCCAACTGTACGGCAGCGAGGACTAGGCTGCGAGGAACTAGCTTGGAGGATCCAGTGCCAAGAAACAAGACTAAAGAACAAGACTGGAGAGTCTGGTTCCTCTGGCCATATATTATATAGTACTTGTTGTGAACCTTGTCTCACACCCTAGCTTTCTTGCTAGTTCCCGAACCGATAGTCCCTGGCGCCTCGTCAACCGCCGCCTCGCCTTTCCTTTAGCACCCATACCCAGCGCTTCCCCATAACCGCCCGTGATCGTTCCCTTATCTTATCTAGTCACGTGACCTCTCCCTTAGCCGCCTACATCACGTGACCACAAGAGTTTATCTATGACGTCAGTGTTCTAGACCGCCTCATGGTCAGTACACGTTCTACTCCTTTATTGCTATTGGTAGTCTATTTATGTTATCTATGACTCACACATCGAGGCTACCTCATGTACCTTAGGGTAGGCTAGTTTACATGGTCCGTGCCCTGTACCTCGATAGTATAAATACAGG
>JBBPOS010000432.1:0-24837 GCA_038091575.1 Leccinum subgranulosum
ATGAGGTCGAACGATGTGAGATTACATCATTCTAGGCTGCATTTTACCCTGGCGCCATATATCTTTTGTCGCGGTGGTATACACGGAAGGAACTGGCGTTTCGATCCGCTATTCTTTTCACTGCGTTGCTCTTGTCCAGTGCGTTCGGTAGCGTGAGCCCCTCGTTTCGATTTCATTTTAAATCCCTGATCATATGGTTACGTCCAGCTGTGGGCCGCAGCCATTCTTGGAAGCATGAATGGGATAATGGGCATCGCCGCATGGAGATGGTATGATCGGTGGTTATTTAGAGATATCTGATATGGAATTTGTCCTCTAACACAGGCTTTTCTACATCCAAGGCGCTTCGACGATCTTGCTCGGTTTCATCACCATGTGTGTTCGCCCCTAGCCCTCACTTGAATTCACTCAACGAGATTTTTAGGTGGCTTCTTCCGGATTATGTGAGTTTCCAAACCCTCGATGATATTGACGTGTTCCCGATCTCTTGTTCCTCCACTGCAGCCCAACAACACCAGGTGGCTGACTCCTGCAGAGAGACACTTGGCACAAGTTCGACTCGCGGAAGATGTCGGCGAAGCGGACAAAGACTCTGAGCAAGCTTCGTACGTTATCCACGACCTACCTCGCATTTCTAGAAAGTTTTATACATTTCCAGGTTCTTCGAAGGGCTAAAGCTGGCACTGAAAGATCCCAAGGTCCTCCTTTTCATGCTCATGGATTTCTCTCTGGTGATAGGAGTCAGTTTCTCGCTTTTCTTGCCAACGTGGGTGCCCCTAGAACGAGAAATCCGTAATCGAGATCACATATGATATGTTCACATCAGGTTGGCCGCCACTTTCGGCTTCTCGACGACGATCACGTTATTGTTGATAGTGTGCGTAATACCCTAAACGCGATGTCGACTCTAAAGAATTACACTATTCTGACTCCGTCAGCCCACCGTGGATTGTATCCGCCATCCTTGCACTCATCAATGCGCGGCATGCCGGTATGCAGCCTGCACCATCTTCTACGAAAGACCAGAACTGATTTGATGGCCATACATAAATGCAGACGCGACCGGCGAACGGTTCTTCCACCTAAACGTCTGGTTGTGGGTTGCCATGGTTGGCTGCATCATCTCTCTGTCGACGATGAAGGTGCCCGGGAGGTATGTATCGGTGTTCTTGATGACTTCTGCATATTGTGGTATGTACCTTCTCGCCCCAATAACCCAGAATACGTCCCGTCTGATTTGTGTCTGTGTGTTAGCATCCTCTCTGGTGCTAGTGTGGGTAGCTAACGCTGTCCCTCGACCGCCTGCCAAACGTTCTGCGGCGATTGGCCTTGTCAACGGATTTTGCAATCTGGGGAACGTGTGCGTGATTTTCCAAGTTGGGCCATTTTTCGCCATAGCTTATTGATTGACTACTCGTTCAGAGTGTCGTCCTACCTCTGGAAATCGAGCTGGGGCCCCGGGTACCATCAATCAATGATTGTCTCCCTCTGTGCGCTCGTGTTTGCAAGTTTTCTCTCGTTTGGTGCGTACATACATACATCGTTTGGAGGCACCACATGATTGACGCAATGACGTTGCCATCCCGATTCGTCTAGTCATACGAGTAATGATCGTGCGGGAGAACAAACGAATGGAACACGCGGAGCTAGATTTGATGCATGGACCCGAGCGAGAGCGGATCCAAGAAGCGGCGAGGTTGGAAGGCATCACGTTCGACGAGGCTGTCATACGCAGGAAGGGGTTTCGTTATCTGTACTAACGTTGACAGGAGTCGATCGCTGCTGGGAGCAAGACGGTGGGCCTCTGACTACTATCTTATGTATAGTAGGGCATTCGATTACAAGTTGTACTATGATGCCGGGGCGATCCAAGGGCCCGGGACTGCGACTCCGGATCATGTATTTTGATGTTTCATACGGTACCAGATTTCTGCCTCAAGACTTGAAGAGGATCTTCCGGACGATGGAATGCACAGTGATCCCGATGATTCGAATCGGAGCGTCTTCGTTTGTGATCATCGATCCGCTCCGTAGCATGCTTGTTGGGCGAGCTTGTGGTCGGATCATGTACGTAGTGCTACCCGCGACTCCGAGTCTACGCCGTCATCGATGCATCGCCGGTGTCCTCTGAGGAGTTGAGAAGAAGGCATCCGTAATTGAAAGAACCTTCACAGCAGACAAGTAAATATTCACTTGACGGTTGTAGCTAAGTAGTAGAGAGAAAATAGGATTAGATTACACTAAGTCGTACAACGATAAATATCCCAAATAATCAAAAACGTCTATGCACCGAAGCCGTAGAGGGTACGCCCTGAGCGTTTGAGGGCATAGACGACATCAAGCGCCGTGACAGTCTTGCGCTTGGCATGCTCAGTGTAAGTGACAGAGTCGCGGATAACCTATATTGTAAAGGTTAGCAGATAGTGTAGCATAGAACATAACACTGACATTTTCGAGGAAGATCTTCAAGACCCCACGCGTTTCTTCATAGATCAATCCAGAGATACGCTTCACACCTCCACGACGGGCAAGACGACGAATTGCGGGCTTTGTGATACCTGTTCTCCTTTAGCACAAGTCATTCTTCATCTTGGCCACGAGCTCACCCTGGATGTTGTCGCGCAGAATCTTGCGATGACGCTTAGCGCCGCCCTTGCCGAGTCCCTGTTCCTCCAGTTAGACAAGTGTGCGATTCCAAAGTATTTTGCAACATACCTTGCCACCTTTACCACGGCCAGACATGTTTCAATTGGTAGATGAGGGAAAAAGTTTCAAAGTGAGGTAGCAGTCGCGGATCGTGGTATGGGCGACAGATTGATGACTCCGCGTCGCTATATATGGCCGAAGATGTGGCTGTGTTGAATATATTTCCGTAAATGGATGTTGATTTGTTGATCGGTGGAAACACGCGCCTCACGTGATGACGCGACGCGACAATTTAAATTCAGTTTGTTACACGGACCCACCACACTCACTCCTACACCACCACCACCTATTCACTCAAGTAAAACAAATGGCCCGCACCAAGCAAACCGCTCGCAAGACCACCGGTGGTAAGTCTACAAGTCTAGGTCTGGTTAACATGAGACATAACGAATTGCAGGCAAGGCCCCGCGTAAACAACTTGCAGCCAAGTCTGCCGCTCGCAAAACTGCCGCCAACGTGAGTTGACTTGGCTTATCGAGTGTACTTTAAAATTCAACTCGCTTGCACAGACCACCGGAGGTGTGAAGAAGCCCCATCGTTTCCGTCCCGGTACCGTCGCTCTTCGTGAAATCCGTCGCTACCAAAAGTCGACGGAGCTGCTCATTCGGAAGTTGCCCTTCCAACGTCTCGTTCGTGAAATTGCGCAGGATTTCAAGGTCAGTGTCTGGCATGGATGTTTCTGACGGCTCGTATACTGAGGATGTTTTGTAGACGGATCTACGTTTCCAATCCTCCGCTGTGATGGCGTTGCAGGAGGCTGCGGAAGCCTACCTTGTCTCACTGTTTGAGGATACCAACCTTGCTGCTATCCACGCCAAGCGTGTTACCATCCAACCCAAGGATCTTGCTCTTGCACGGCGGTTGCGTGGAGAGCGTTCGTAGATATTTATTATTCTTTTATTGTGTTGTATCATTATTGTATTCCCTCTATTCCAAACTATCTTCATAATCTGGTCGATGTGAGAATGAACTATCCTCAGCTATGCATAATCCATTCTGATTGGAGGTCGGTCGTCGGTGCTGGGCCTCTTTGTGGGTCTTGCACTAATGTACTAGCGACTGCAGCATCATTTCTTGCTTATCACTTCATGGATGAGTCAATGATCTGCAATGAATTACGAAACACTATCCGAATTATGAATACTATACAAGTACTAGTACCGTACAATCCAATCAAGCCGCAACAAAAGTGGTCAGAGATCAATTGTTCACTCGTCTATAGCGCCCACGAGCGCCACCTTCGGCTTCATGATGATCAACTCGGACGCCTTTCCCTTCTGTGCCGCGCCGGACCCTACCCTCATGCGCTGCATCAACCCCAACTCCGTCGCGAACAGCACGTTCTCCTGACGCTGCTCTGCCCCTCGAATTCTGTCGCCATTGTCATACGAGTCTTCCATCATCTTGTCGTCGAAAGCTGTGTCAGGCCAGACCACCAGCACTTCAAAGTCATCCGAGATCACCCCGACACCGATGAACTTGTTAACCTGTCCAGCGAGCGATACGAAATGGTGCACCTTCTCTCCAAACTCGGTCCAGAACGCGGCCGTGATGTCGGACTTGGACGCAGTGCACCCCGCTGCTGAAATGATATCAGAGAAACCGGCCACGATCGTCATATCGATGGTGTGTGCGAGGTCTGGATCGCTTATGAACGCGGGAAGGGTGTACGCGCGTGTGAGGGCACGCCAGTTCCCTGATATGGCTTGGCCCTCTAATGACCATGTGTTTATCGTTCGTCAGTACACATGCGGTTCTGCAACGTGTTCCGTGAGCTGAGCCTCACCTGTTTCCCGCATCCTCTGGTATATCGCGTCGATGTACACGTTGTGCGACTGCTCTTCCTCCCGAACGCTCCACGGGGACGCGATCCAGTACAATTCGTATATCAGATAAGCGCGAAAAGCCATCTCCAGGAAGACAGGGTTCTCTTTGTGCTTCTTCGACGGTAGGAGTTGCATGAACCTCGCACCCAATGTATCTGAAGCCCTTGTCTGCTCGATAATCTGCGCAGTCGTCTGGTCCTCATCTAAAATCGGCGTCTCGAGCGTAAAGTTTTCGATCGCCCACTCGGCCATAGACCTGGTGCTCTGTTGTACCTCTTCGTTGAGTTTCCGTAGCGTGTTGACCACCTCTGAGCCCGAGAAGGCGTCTGCAGTCGCGACGAACCGCTGCACGCCTTGCAATTCTAACGTGAGCTGTTCGAGGGTCGCCTTCAACGA
Source organism: Leccinum subgranulosum (assembly GCA_038091575.1). NCBI lineage: Eukaryota > Fungi > Basidiomycota > Agaricomycetes > Boletales > Boletaceae > Leccinum > Leccinum subgranulosum. Next base: position 4,929 of record JBBPOS010000432.1, read on the forward strand.
CTGATGCTTGGTATTCAGAGCGCTGTACTCGTTCTTCTGCGTCTCATATTTCTGCTTCAGTTCGGCGCAGTCCTGCTCCGCTTTCTGTTTCTGCTCTGTCGATGCCTGGTGTTCTGAATGCAAGGCGTCGAACTTCTTCATCTGCTCTTCGTACTGCCGTTTGAGCGTGGCATGGGCGATATTAATCTCGTTCCTTTGGTCCAGGGCTGCCTGGCGTTCGTGGCGCACAACGCTGAGCTTCTTCGATCGTTCATCATAGTGATGTTTGAGAGTCGCGTAGGCATCTGCGTATTTCTTCCTTTCCTCGAGCGCCGTTCGGTGTTCGTGTTGGAGAGTACTGAGCTCCCTTGTCTGCGTCTCGTAAAGGTCCTGGATGGCTGCCAGCGAAGATACGGTCGGATTCGCGTGGTTCGCCTTCTTGCCACGTGCGACTTTCGTCGGTGGACTGAGCTGCGGTCGTTAAAGCCGTGCTGAGTATCGCATGATTCTCTCCCAAGTGTGTTTGTGTCCGTACCTCGTCTCTCATCTTGGCTCCTTCTCCTTCTCTTGAATACATGGACCCTTGGTCTTTGCTGGAGGACGTAGCTGGTCTTCTTCGGACGTCTGCGCCGCCGCTATCAATGTCCATTCGCCCCCGGGATGGAGACTGAGTGCGACTAGGAGGGCTCTCATTTCGAACATGGGAGTCGGGGTAGACCACACCCCGAGCAGACACCGACGACTTGGACGTCGTAGTGACATAAGAGCCCGTCGTCTATCGTACATCATCGCTTTAGCCTGTACCAAAGGATATATAGTACACACCTCCTGCGACGGACGGGAAACAGGCACTGAAGGGTAATGGCGGGAGGCGTCCCCGTCGTTCTGTTGGTTCCGACGCGTGTACATGAATGCTGTCAGCTGGACGATGCGGCCAAGGAGTTTGCACATCCGAGAGCAACATGCAGGATGCCCCGAGAGCGTGGAGGTGCCGATGGCTGGCGAACTAGTCACGCGTATAAGGCGAGCAATGGGCAGTGGGTCAGGCTGCACTGGCCTGGTGACTGTGCAAGCGGCGAGGCGTACGAGAGCTTGTGCGGTTGGCTGTGTTTCATATACGTCTGGCCATCTCCTTACCGCATGTTCAAGGTGTTCTATGCCAGCGACCCTTTCGATCAAAACGGTTATTCATAACTTGTGACGCTGATCTCATCAAACACGCGTCACTAAGTCACTTCCAAATTCGGACCGACCTGCCAGTGAGCAACACTCACTCGTTGAAGTAAGTACTACTCTCCAATATCTTGTTGAAGCTAGAATCTCAAAGATATTTTTCGCTCGTGTTAGCGGTCTCTTCGCGTCGCTTCTTAGAACTTACTTTTAGTGACGGGAATGAACTTCTATCGTTCTGAATCTGTAGCTTTCCTCGAAAGCTTGAACCCTTGTCCCTCCCACTGGGGCGCAGCAGTGGCCTTGCGGCTCGCATGCCTCCTGGTTCTCGACTTCCTGGTACTGATGTTATGCATTGATCTCCGATATCACTATCCACATATAGGTTGCCCCCCGTATTACAAGTCACTTCCCATCGGAATCGCCGCCATGGCTCAAGCGGAAACCGTCACACACTCTTTTGGTTCGTCAGCTCGTCCTCGCGTTTTTGATATCGGCAATGTTGATAGCAGGAACTATCTCATGCTCGTGTTGTGTCCTCCAGGCTGTTGCGAGCATTTCCCTTTCTCATGGTGCGTCGAAGGCAATCTGGTCCTCGTTCATCGTTTCATTCCCGTCTTGACTCGGCGCTTGATACCCTAGATAAGGATGAGCAGCAGGAAACTTTATGTAAATGAACGTCTGGGATTCTCACAGCAGTCAGCTTCGAGGCGGTCAGAGGACTGAATGATAACGACCGAAGAATGGGTCCACTCGTAGCGATCAAGGTCGATGACGTCCCTCCAACTTCCGAGCGGCAAGCACTCAGCGCACTCGAAGCCTCAAACATGCGTTTCGCTGGATGGACTCATCCTTGGTCATCTCATTTTGATGATATTCGTCAAGGATATTGAGTGTCAGTGTTTTCACTTGTAAACAACCCAAAATGTTTATTCACATGACGATCACAGAGCGTACGGTCAGTTTTTGCCATCTCTACAGCCATCTCTTGCCGAGATTGAGGTGGCCCTGGATTTTTCTGGTTTAAACGTGGCCTTGTTCTTGGTTTCCTGTCGATTTGGACTGATTATGGTGATTTCGTTCTCGAATGTTCAATTGCACCTGTGGACACTCGGTCGATAATCCCGGTTTTTTGTCAGTGTCGATTATCACCTGCCGATTTCCGATTTTCCCGGTAGTTATTGCTATGTTACAACTTGAATGACGTGGCATGGCAGAAATCCTCAACTACCGTGATCCATTCCTTGGCTGCAGCGAGACCACTTGATGAGACCATTTCTGAAAGATTTGCTAACTCAATGTAGAGACTGAATAATTAGCCGGCTGCTACGATCGGAAGTACTTACTCATTGTTGACCAAGAACTTGGCAGTATGATTTGCTTAGTCACCATCTGACCTGTCACCGCTACGCCCTGTCTGTTTTCCTATACAACGTTCATTCCTTTGGTACATGACTGCACATGAAACTGATGCTTCGTCCTGAATGGCGGCTCTGGCCCATCTCCACTTTTCTTGGTGTCCTCGACCTCAAGACCGGCGTCATCATCGCCCTCCTTTTCGCAGTGAGTTTGCACTCCCTCTCTTCGGGCACAGCTCAATCCGCTCTGTATAGCTCTTTAACAAGGCAGCGGGTGTTTACGGTCTCATTTCGGTCCTGACGGGCGCAGGTGGCTCGTTCGCTCAGCTCAGCCTATACCTGTACTCCCTCCTCGGGTTAGTCGCACTCGGATGGGGACTCAATGCAATCAAAGAGGTCAGTCTCTCTCTCCTTTCCAACTCGTTCTCGTGTGATTCAAATCCCACTTTTTGTCCATACCGGGTCTCTCGGAAACAGGAAAATGCCAAGCAAACGCTCTATTTTGCACACTTCTTTTTCATCGATCACATATTTTCGACCGCTTGGACGCTCTTTTTCGCCGTCGTGTGGTGGGCGTATACGCCACACGATGGTCGACTGGTGGTCAACTCGGCTGCGCAAGAGGCGATTCGACAAGTCGCAGGGGTGAATCATACCATGTCCGAGGTGCAGTTGGCTCTAGCTGCTAAACTTCTTTGGCACGAAGAAAAGGGCGTCGCCGCTGCGGTGATCGTCCTGTCTTGGCTTGCAAAGGTGAGGCGCATTTCGGCTTTGACGGCGCTGGTCGTTGACCTGGTCCGTCGCGCGTGTGTGCTAGATATATTTTGCGCTCCTACTGTACTCGTATGCCACGCATCTACGTCAAGGCACCTTTAACTCGATTCGGAATTGGCGCCCGCACTCCTCGGTGCCTGCTGGCTATGATCCAGCGTTCATGGAGGAGGAAGACGACAACGAAGAGTTCTATGCATCTTCAAATTTACCTGACTTTCCCACTGCGCCGCCGAGAAACGGACGACATTCCGCAAAACAGAGTCGGACCTCACTAGCAAAGATCACTATACCCGTGCAGGGAAACGGGGAGGTTCTCTTCGAGGGCCAGGGACGATAATACCATCTTACTTACCCCCTAGCACATAGTGCGAACCGTATCCTGATGTACCTCTTTTCCTTTGATTTACATGGGTGGATAGCGATCGTCTGAGATGCATAGCTATTAATGTCCATCACATTCGTCGGCTAGCGTCAACTGACTCTCGCTCTCTTGGTTTCACGCTCTGAATACTTTGACTCGCCGGAAGCCCCGCTCGTGCCATTGCTGTATCTCTCCTTTATATCCTCCACCCATTTGCCACCCTCTGCGCCGCTGAACAACCAGACGTGGCTGCTTCTATGTCAGCCGGTTGTCAAAGTTGCTGGCACGATGCTACTTTACCTTCCTAAGACCCTCTCGGGCTCGCGCCACCCCATTATTTCGCTAGATCTTCTCTTCCCATTCGTCTGAGGTAGAGGCACTTGGAGTCCACTGTTGGGATTCGGAGGAAGAGGTAGATCCCATTGCAGACGTTCGCACAAGTGGTGCACGATCTCATCCGCGTCACCTAAAAGGACAATCTAAAACATGGTCACACGACGTGAATTCCGTAAGGAAAACCAGGGGGCTTGTGTGTGACGTACATCTGGGTTAATATGCCTTACGGGTGTTTTGTTGATGAGGATCTAACGAGAGTGAGGTAGGCATGTGTCGACTTTGTTCGACTGTACACTGACCTGTGGTACAGAATGCGGTAAATGTGCTATACCATTCGGAGCAAGTCAGCAGTCAGGAAGGGATATAAAACGGTCCAACTGTAACGCACACAGGATCTCGGATACAGGAGAGACCTTGAGAGACGTGCCGATGACTAACAAGAGATCCACCTTGTCTCGGTCATCCAACAGCGCGTTGTCGAAGTCGTCCGTAAGTTTCTCCCCAAAAAAGGTGATGTCGGGCTATCAGACAGAAATCACAACGCTTCTCCGACGACAGCGCGCGAAAAAATACCTTCATCACGCCCACAGGTAAATCGTCGCTCTCGTCACTGTCGTCGTCCCATTCGTTCCTCTTTTTGCCCCTCTTCCTTGTAGGTTTCGATTTTTGTGCTGCCGAAGCCTTGTGTACTTCCAAGCATGCTTTGCAGTATGGTACGCGCTGGTTGAGGATTTCCCGTTCGATTTCCTTGCCTGGTACCTTGACTCGGCATTGAAGACATGAGGCCGTCTTGAACGAGCCGTGACATTGCAATACGCGCGTGATGCCTGCGATAGATTCCAGTGTGTCTATGTTTTGCGTGTAGTTCTGTGTGCAGTTTGATCGGTAACGGGACGTCTAAGATCAACTAGATTGATTGAATGTGCGCTTACACGAAGGAGCTACGATGGTCCAAGAGCATAATTTATTTAGGATCATACTTGACGTTGGGGAACTTGAACACAGTACCTTGTTTTTGTCTTCCAGGAGTTTGATGAATCGGTGACAGGGGGATGGTGTAAAATTAGAAGGATATATTTGGCTTCGATAACATTGTCAGTATTTGGTTATACATGGCACTCAAGTCTTACCTTGCAAAAGAGCTTGAGAGGCATCAATAACATCCTTCGACATTCAATCGAAAACATGCACTCACTAGAATACTGGTTCAAGCGGGCATTATGAAGAGGGAAATGGTTAGAACGACTCAAGGAAGAAACAACAAATCCACCTTTGGGATTGTCTTTGAAATAGTGTATATCGAACCTGAGTAAAGTTAGAGAAATCGGCTTAACCACGGAGAGCAGATGACGAACATTTGCTGAGGGTCGTCTAAGTCATATTCGCCCTTTTGCTTTAGCGTCGCATAAAGGCCGTTGCGGGACCTAAAGTCCGGAATTCCACAAGAAACGCCTAATGATTCTCAGGGACATACGAGCTATGTGAGAGGAAAGTCGCGTACTAATGCCTGCACCACTCAGCACCATGATACGTCTTGAACGTACTATAAGAGAAATCGCATCAGAAATGCTATTGTATTGCGGAAGCTTTTCTCTTAGATGCAGTCTAGCCGGACCTTAGTCGAGGGGTTTTACCAATAGATCAACAAGTAACTCACTCCCTTGACATTGCCACCCTAAGGAAATACAACAGTGTTTTGTGGCGCTTATTTCTGAGTTCTGGACACTGTATGGTGTTCGAATACGAAGAGAAGAAGAATGGTACGACATACCAAACTAATGCCAAATGCAAACAACAGTTTAACAATAGATGTTTTCTGAGCCACGACATATTCCCGAATGAATGAGCTCATTCCTGATAGCGGTGAGTCATGGACCTAAAATGTCGCTTGACAGATGACATACCGCGTTCCTTGAGATGATGCATCATCTTCCGGATTTCGTCCTTAGTCCAGGCCTGCATGGCTGTGTGCAACCACTGTGAGCATTTATATGACGCGCCACCGAGGGTAGTAACAGCGGAGGGTAACCCCGTTCGGAAATCGTTGCCTTTACCTACATTCGTCTTCCAATTCGCGGATCTCGGCAGTGTCAAGATCGTCGTCGTCCACAGGGCTTGCGGTACCAACTACTGCAGAAGAAGTAGATTGTGCTTGTACAATGAGAGAAAGGTCCTCCGTATCTGAGGCTTCCGAATCACTGTCAAAGTCGGTCATCTCGGTGCAAACGTCCTCGTCAAGTCCGTCCAAGAGGTCCTCGATAGTGTCGGAGTCCGCCTCGGCATCCTCTGCTGCGCTAAGGAAGGCGCGAAGCTGAAGAGCGTGTAGCGGGCTCGGTGTCTTGTGTTTCGCGCCTCCACCTTGGTTTGGGCCACTCATCCGTTAGTGTCACTTGTCAAACGTCTTCGACACTCTTTCTAACGTCAATCAATAGTAGAAAACCACGTGATCTGAGATTTCTGAAACACGTGATTTATAATTAAGATATAAAAGATCGCGTTTCTTTCTTTCTTTCTTTCTTTATGGATCTCTTCTCAGATGACTCGAGCGTATTCGACTTCTTTCCTTCTTCTCCTACGTCGCATAGATTCACTTCTCCACCCACAGAGGAACCACAATTCGTCTCGAAACGGCCTATTCTCCCCATAGAGCTGATCGAATACATCATAGAGCTTTTCCATGGACGATATGGTTCGTTCCGTGCTCTCAAAGGCTTTTCAGAAGCCAGCTCCAAGTTTCGGATGATAGCCCTGCGGAGATACATGACCTCTTTGAGGATATGTTCCGCGAAGCAGCTTAGGTCCCTCTTGAAGATGCATATATCCATGTTGTCGCGAAGTAACTCCACATGGAAATGCGTAGGGTTCTACTGGATAAAGTAAGCATAGTGCATATATGCTATGAACGACCACTCGTTAGCTTGTGTCATCCAGGAGTTTAACGGCACAATCCGGAGATCTTGCAAAGGCGCCTTGGAATCCAAGTCTTATGTGTAGCCTGCAGGCCCTCCAGATTTCTTTTGCAGCAGAGGCGCGATCAACGCAGAAGATTCGCTTAGAACAGATATTCGTCGTCTCTATGATGAACTCACCGATGACTCACCTCACCTCGCTGACGCTCACCGATTTATGGCGCATCGATGCGTCGCTCTTGAACGTGGTGGCCGAGGCTTTTACAGGATTGATATCCCTTCATCTCAGTTGTTCCGAGCACCTAGATGTGTCTTGCTGCTGGGCTTGCTTCGAAGATAGCTCTTCGACTGTCATCCACTCCCCCATCCCTGACCATTTTCCTACGGTGGAATCGTTGACAGTACGTCTTTCTGCGCGCTACTATTTGATTATCAAATCACTCTCGCAGAGCGCATTTGCGAAAGCGTTGAAACCACTTACCAAGTTGACCGACCTTCATCTTGGAATATTTCTCTCGAACGAAGAAATGCTCGAGAACCATATCGATCATTACGATAGTCCAAGAAGTCACCTGCGCCTCATTCACGCTACCTTCGATCGGAACCGCGACCTGGCACGTTCGGGAACGGTTCTAAGTCAATCCGAATCCCCAAGCGCTGCACACTCCGAGCATATATCTTACGGGGAAGACGAAGAAGACACGAATAGTCCAGGAGTCACGTTTGACGAGGTGCCGCCCTTTCCTCATGGTCCCGAGATGTGTCCGATCTGCTCGACCGTGATTTCTGCCGCTGACGTGCGTACACGCGAGCTTGAAGCAAGTTTGGCGTTCGCAAGGAAGCTCAAGTCATTAAGAACGATTAGCTGGAGTTCGTTTTTCGCATCGAGGATTCCTTCCGAGGACGAAAAAAGGATCGGAGACTGGCGAAGGGCGACCAAGACATACATTCTTCGTAGCGGCGGGAGAGTGCGCGTAAGAAGGCGACCCTGGTAGTAGTCGGCGCCACCACTGGCCTCCGCGTCGGGCGATTCTGCTTTGTCCGATATAGTTCGTTGGTTCTGTTGTCCTCGGGCCACGCTGTATACCGCTTCTCCTTTCGCTTATCCCTTTGCGACTTTGTGATAGGTGATGTACGGTACAGGAATGTCATCAATATTGGTGATGATCCGGTATAAGGACGTGAATCGAACACAGCAGCACAATGCTATCGAGTTCGAATTCGCTGTTCATACAACAGAGTCAGAGCCACGAGGCGCTGTTAGTCCACTCGGCCCGGCTCCGACTCGAAGACGTCTTGAGGAAATTACGTATTTAGTGATATTCGCGTGCCGAAGTGTGGACTGCTGTGGAGGAACAATAAAGTGAGAATCTCGAGGTTATGAGCCACTCGGCAGCAACCGTGTCCACACCATATTGTCAAAAGACCACAAGACACCGATATAAGTATGGCATGGGTTCTTCAGGCTCCCCCTTTGCAACCCTGGCAGCTGCGGCCATCCCCCTCGAAGAGCAAGTCGCCTTGCCTCCACCATCGGTACCATCCTCATCCAACCCGCTCTTCAAGTTATCTAATTAATCAACCAATAATATGTCGTTCAGCTCCGTCACTCAAGCTAACACCAAGACGGCCGAGTTTGCCCGTCTATTTGGTTTATTCGAACGCGTCGCGACACGACGCACTCGGGCTCTCACCGGGGACGCCAGTGAACTCATCTCTGCGGACGACATCGCAGGAGTCCCCGCAGAATTCGCCCCCATGCTCAAGAATCTGTCGACGGTCCTCTCCCTGCGCACCCTACGCGACGAAGAGCACGCCCGACGTGCACAAGCCCCCTCCACACCTGTCCCCCGCCATGCGAGCTTCGCTGGCGCGCCTTCCCCATCTGCTCCATTCACGGCCGAGAACCGGAAGTTCCCGCTCGGTCAAGGCTTCCCGTTCACGTTCAAGCTCATGCTCCACAAGCTGTATGAGCTGGACGAATGGGCGGCAAAGGTCAAGAGTGCGCTAGAGACGTCCAAGTCACAATTCAAGCCCCTGGCGGAGAGGGATCTGAACGCTGCTAGGGAGGGGATGAAGGAGAAGAGAGCAGAGAAGAGGAGTGGGATCCGCGCTGCGCTCGGCGTTTCGCCCAAGTCCAATGCACCGACGACGAAGAGGCGGTCGTGTTCGCTCGCGATACCCGCGATGCCCTCGAAGCCGGAGACCAGTCGTGCGTTGAAGAAGAGGTGCATCGGTCGGAGGAAGTCTGTATGCGGTCCGATGTCGACCAGTGTTTGGGTGTACGACGCGGCGATCTCGGCGGTCGAGACGACGGGCCCTCGTCGTGCAGTGGAGATTTCGTTCTCCAAGCCAAGGAATACAGGTGGTATGGCGGAAAACCGTGCACGGCACCAATCTATGACTGCTTTGGAGGGAAAACGCAGAGTCAAGATCTCCGTTTCCCACTTGCATTCCCTGCAGCAACCACAGCCTTTCCAGTTTGCTCTGCCGACCTCCGGAATGGAAACTATGGCGAGTATTGCGGAACCGTGCAAAAGGGCGGCGGTGAAGCGACCTCTTTGTGTCTGAATTTATATTATAAAATGATTTTTAGCTTTTAGGATCCTGGACTTTAACATTGTCACTGACTTTTTTTTACTTTACGAAATTCGTTGTGTCGTTTGCTCGGTTTGTTTTGTTTTTGGGAGGGGGGAATTCGCTTGTACGCTAGGATTCTGTTGCCGTTGGTGCGTTTTTCATTAAGCCTGGATTGGATGTGTTGTTGTACTGTACGATAGTTGGTAAACGTCGATCTTCAGCTTAGTTGCGAGTCTAGCATGGGCCCATTAGTATCTTAATATGAGATTAACTACGAAGTTGTCAGCTGCAGGAATCCAGACTGGTTAACGAGGTTACGAAGCACAAATATTGTCGTTCTCGCCATTGGCCTCAGTCACGGTCTTAGAGGGAGAAGACGATGGATTGAGTTCGCGGAAACTGATTAAATTAGAAACATGGGTATCGTACACGGTCCTATGAGTAGAATGCTATGAGATAGAATTGGTCAGAGGCTGAGTCCTGTAGTATTGGATAAACTCACCAAGATCAACTATCGGAAACTTCTATGACACCTCTCTGAACACGTTCGCCTCGAACGCGCAAAATATCCTCAATGTTTCTCAGTTTTCCGTCTTGGGTATCATCCTTGAACCAACCAAGATTATCGGCGATCAAATGCCTGTTCAAACACGGATTCAGCACCAATCAGAGGAAACAGTACGCATTGTCGTACCGGTTCTTGCAACTCGGGCATTGGATAAGAACGATGCCGCGCTCATACGCACGTTTGGTGAACGTGTGTGCTGAGCGGTGGTTACACTCGTCGGCCGTACATGTGAATGCGATGGCTAGACGGGGCTCAGCTGAAGAGTCAAGCTGGATCTTCTGATCTGAAGTTGACTTCAATTGTTCTGCAAGCCTTGGAGCAGAAGAATTGGCACGAAGAGCGCCGAGTCGTCTGTGCGCGTGCACCGGATACGACGGTCTCGAGAGCAGCGAGCGCCATCCCGGACGGAGAAACCTCGCCGATTGCAACATTTTTCAGTGACGCGTTTTTGCTGCGAGAACTGGTGCCGAGTATTTACTATCTCCGCGAACATCGGAGTTCAAATAAGCACGCGCTTGTGGCGAACCATCGTCCGCGCCCCCGACGACGACGATGGCAGACCGATCACGACGAGCAAAAGGCGGCGTCGACAAGCTTGCAGAATATAAACGCGCTCGAGAGGGCGGGCCAAGGAAATGGAAGGTGCGCATTGTCCATCTCGCGCGCTCGATCGTGGATTGACGCGTCGATCAGCCCGAGAACGACGTCGCGTTGTACGACGAAGTCACTGAGGAACAGTACAAGAGCATCGTCAAGGGAAGACTTCAAAAGGACGACTTTGTTGTGGATGACGGCGTCGCCGGATACATGGACAATGGCATGGATGATTGGACAGGTCAGGCTGATGATGCTGACGGGGAGGACGATGAGGAAGAGGGGATGCGCAGTCGCAAGAGTTGTACGTATCCTTTTTCATTTCTGGTCTTATCCCCGTCCTGGACTGCCGAATAGCCAAGAAAAAGGTCAATGGAGCATCCGCGAAAGCAAAGGGCAAGTCCAAGGCACCTCCGCCAGTCCCCAAACCCTCCATAAGCGCGTACCGTCCTACCATATCGGCGGAGCAAGAAGAAGATTTCATGGCTAATCTGTTGGGAGGCATTGACGCGGCGCCCATCCCGGTACCCGTGCGCTCGAGGAAACGAAAGCCTTCACCCATCTCGGACCATGATGACCTCGTGCCGGATCGTTCCTCTTCGCCAGTTCCCTACCGGAAGACCACCGATGCCTACTCTTCAGATGGAGCCGCTGATGATGGTCCTTCATCTAACCCGCCGTCAAGCGATTTCGAAGATTACACATCAATGATAAGCCCGAAAAAAAAGGCGCGAATAGCCAATGTCTCATCGGTGGTGACCCCTGCTGTCGAACGCATGGGCAAGTTGGAGGTTCACAGCGGTCCCGAGGATATATTAGACGCGTCCATGGACTTTTCGGACATCGATATGAACGACTTTATGGATGTCGACGACATCGACGTCAAACCTACTGTTCTCGTCAAGAAGGAATTACCTACAGTCAAAGCTGATTCTAAACCTGTTCATGATGCCACGAAGACGCCAAAAAAGGACGAGTTTGCCGCTCCATCGTGGCTTTCTGTGTATGACTCTCTCACTGTGGTTCCCGATGATACCCTGGGGTCCAAGTCCACGTCCTCCTCCAACAAGACATCCGTCAATGCCCTTGAGGAAGACGGTATTCTGCGCATGTTTTGGTTGGACTATCTGGAACACGGCGGTAAACTCTATCTCATCGGCAAAGTTAAAGACAAGACTTCCGGTGCTTGGACGTCTGCATGCCTTACTATCCATGGAATCCAGCGCAATCTATTCGTGCTACCTCGACAGCTGCGTGTCGTCCAGGAAGAGACCGAATATGGCCAAGTGGAGATAGTGGAGACGGACATCGTACCGGAAAAGGGGGATGTGTACAGCGACTTTGAGAGGATACGCCGAGAAATAAAGATAAAAGGCTGGAAGGCTCGTTGGGTGACACGCAAGTATGCTTTCGACTATAAAGACGTTCCAAAGGAAACGGAATGGATGAAAGTCTTGTACTCGTATGAAGGTGAGTGACAAACCAATGCATTGGAATGCAAAACTAATCATCGTACAGAGCCACAGATCCCCATGGATGCTTGTTCGCCAAACATCTACAAGATCTTTGGTACCAACACGAGCATCTTCGAGTTATTCGTTCTAAAGCGCAAGATCATGGGACCTTGTTGGCTGACAATAAAAAATGCCAATGTGGAACACCAAGGCGTAGGTAGTCACGGGCCTGCTCCATTCGTCGCTAACTTGGAACTTGCCAGATCACTTGGTGTAAGCTCGAAGCCAGTGTCTCTGATCCAAAGGATGTCACCCCGATCGTGGACAGCGCTCTGGAACCACCTCCCCTGACCATCATGAGTCTAGCTATACGTACGGTGGTGAACCACAAGGAAAATAAGCGTGAAGTAGTTTGTGCTTCTGCACGCGTATGGCGCGATGGTAGCTCTTGGTCTATGGTATATTTTTAAAAACATGCTGATTTTAGTCCACAGTACAATTGGACGATCCGACTCCTCCAGAGCAATTGCCTTGTTCTGTACACACATTCGTACGTCCACTGGACAGATTCCCCGCCAACTTTGAGACCCGGGCCAAAGTCAACGGGAAGGGTATCATATCACCCATGGCGAATGAGCGTGTGCTTCTCAATAGCCTTCTTGGCAAGTAGTCGGTTCCTCGTAGATGTCAGTTCTCATGGTCTCTCCCTTTAGCCGCGTTGTTCAAAGCGGACCCCGATGTTTTGGTGGGCCATGATTTCCTAGGCATATCCCTTGACGTACTTTTGGGACGAATGAAAGACCTGAGAACGGAACACTGGTCTCGCTTTGGACGGTTCCGGAGAGCGAAATGGCTTCCAATCGGAAGACAAGGAACCAATATGAAGTTCCTATCTGGCAGGCTGTTGTGCGACCTTGCTAGTGACGGTGCAAAGGTACGCCATCGCTGTCTTCACATACGACTTTTTGCCAATTATTTGCGCATAGAGTATGATCTCATCCACGACATGGTCTCTCAGTGAAATGTGTAGATCCCATCTCAAGTCGGAACGACAGGACATCGACCCGGACGACACTGCGGCATACTTTGACGGAAGTGTTTCCTCGCCGGATATGTTGATGACGTTCGCGCGACACTGCGAACTCGATGCCCATTACCAGATGGCCATTGCATCCAAGGTGCAGATCCTACCATTGACGAGACAGTTGACAAATCTTGCTGGGAACGCTTGGTGAGTCTCTACCGCGTTATTATCACTCTAGAAGCCTAACTATCGACGCGATTTCTCTAGGAACAAGACCTTGAACGGCGGGCGTGCGGAGCGAAATGAATACATTCTGCTTCACGAGTTCCATAAGCTCAAGTACATCTGCCCCGACAAGACCTTTGGCAAGAAAGCACCCAAGGCTGAGCCTGAAGCCGACGACGCAGACGGTGAGCGCGGCGGGACCAAGACCAGCAAGAACAAACGAGACAAGTACAAGGGTGGTTTGGTGTTCGAACCCAAGCGTGGCTTGTGGGACAAGTTTATTCTGGTCATGGATTTCAACTCGCTCTATCCGAGCATCATTCAAGAGTATAACATCGATTTTACCACCGTGGAACGGTCACTAGACGTATGTATGCTCGCCCCCCTTCGGTTTCCGTTTTTGATGTGTCCAAAGGAGGAAGAAGACAAGATCCCAGAGCCTCCGAGCCCAGAGGTGCCCCAAGGCGTCTTACCTCGCCTCATCGCAACACTCGTGCAGCGCCGCAGACAAGTCAAATCCTTGATGAAGGACCGCTCGATAACCCACGCAAAGCTACTTCAGGTAACCCAACCACTGTGTATGCGAAACGAAGGACTCACAATGGTTGGGGCAAAACTCAGTACGACATCAAGCAACAGGCGCTCAAACTCACGGCCAACAGTATGTACGGCTGTCTCGGTTTCGAATATTCCAGGTTCTACGCTCGTCCACTCGCGGCCCTGACGACGTTCAAGGGACGAGAGATCTTGACGCATACCCGCGAATTGGCTGAGAGTCTGCAACTAGACGTGAGGAATGATTCCAATACTGCCCGTCAGAACCATCAATTTTCCCTCTTTAGGTTGTCTACGGAGACACCGACTCGGTGTTCGTCAACTCCAACGTCACCGAACTGTCGGAGGCCTTGAAGATTTCGGCCGACTTCAAGAAAGCGGTCAACGATCGGTACAAGCTTCTCGAGATCGACTTGGACGGTGTGTTTGCTCGACTGTTGCTCCTCCAGAAGAAGAAATATGCGGCCCTCAAGATCGAAGATGGGTCGCGCACTTGCATAGAGGTCAAAGGTCTAGACATGAAGCGTCGAGAATATTGCGCACTGTCAAAGAATGTCTCTCAGTACGTGGTTTCAGTACTCCGTCTGGTGCATGCGTTTCGACTGAATGCGGCTCTACAGATATGTCCTAGATCAAATCTTGTCTGGGGAGGCGACGGAGATTGTCGTTGAAAATATACACGAGTATCTTGCTAACATAGGGTCTGACGTGCGGTCTGGTAAGATCAAGGTGGACGATTTCATCATTTTCAAAGTGAGATCGCTTTATATAGCTTTTCTTTGACGACGCTGATGAACATTATTCTATAGCGACTAGGTAAAAATCCAGAGGACTACCCTGACGCGAAGAGCCAGCCACACGTCCAGGTTGCCTTGCGCATGAAAGCAAGGGGTGGAAGCGCACGCGTGGGAGACGTCATCTCATACATCTTTTGCATATCTCCCGGCGAGGATGCAGGCAAGAGCGCTCAAGCGGACCGTGCAAAGCATCCTGACGAGCTGAAGAAGGCGACGCCCAAGGAGTTCAGTATCGACTACGAGCATTACCTGGCACATCAAGTATTACCCCCCATCGAACGGTTGTGTGATCCGATCGAGGGTACTGATAGGGCGCGGTTGGCTGAATGCCTCGGTGAGTGGACGTGCAGTTCGCGAAAGGTCTCTCGCGCTAACGTAGCGTGAAGGACTCGACCCCAACCGCTACAAGGTCTCTGTAGGATCCGAGGCGGGCGCTGCACTGGCCATGCTCGACTCCCAAGTCTCTGATACAGAACGCTTCCGAAACTCGGAACCTTTCCTCGTTCGGTGTCGGAAATGCCAAGGACAAATGGCTTTCTCGCCTATATGGGAACGCGAGGTGAGTTACGTTGAAGTCCCCCATCATTCAGACAACCTCACAGCTCCCGCGCATGCGCATACATAGTCTTCGATTCTACAACCCTCTGGCCCTATCTGTCCAGCATGCCACCATCCACTCGGGCAAGCGAGTCTGCAGGCACAACTCGAGGTCCAGATACGCGCATATATCGGGAAGTATTACGAAGGGTGGACAGTCTGCAACGACGCGACGTGCGGGCACCGGACGCGTTCGATGGGCGTGTATGGACGGCGTTGCGTGCGACCGAATTGCCACGGGACCACTCAATTCGAGTATTCGGACGCAGAGCTGTACAACCAGCTGCGGTTCTTTGATATGCTGTTTGATTGGGCCAAGGCCGAGAAGGCGGCGACCACTGCAAATCGCGGTACGTGTTTTTTCGCTGTTTTCTTTTGATGGGACTGGGCTGATGGGATAATCTGTAGTGGAAATTCACGCTCTCGGAGGAAATAACATGGACTTTTTAGCGGAGATGAGCGGTACGGTCCACAAGTATATGGACAAGTGTGGTCGACGCTGGGTTGATCTCAGCTCCTTGTTTTCGGCGATGAAAAGGTGAACGCTCTTGGAATGCTTTTGTTACCCATCGAAACGTTGTATACTTCTTTTTTTGCTGATCGATGTGGGTCGTAGTTAGCTCGAAAGCCTGTATGGACTCACTATCTAGTGCACCGATGTTACCACCTTGCGTCAATCTGACGCAGATATGTAGATATATATGTAGTCAGAACGAGTCCATGTACTACCGCTGCAATTTGAAGGAGGTTCAGGAAGCGATAAGAAATCTCACCGATCCGAGGCAAACGGTAGGCGACGATAGCAGCGCTGAAACAATTGAGAGAACCTTCCTCGATTGGTTGAAGTCTGAAAACTTCGAGAGGGATTTCAAACGTCCTGGCATCGAAGGTAATGCTCACTCTGGAGTCGCACGGTACTGCAGGTTGTCGATAAAAACAAGATGCCGAACACAATCGGAACTCACGGGAATAGTAACCATACTCTCCATGTTCCTCGAGGATACCACCAAGGGGTTTGTACAACTCTGAATCGCGTTCCCAATCTCCGAAGATGTAGCTTGCACCAGCGTCGAGAACAATAGGTACATTTTCGGATACCTCATAACCATTAACACGAGCATATAGGAACAAATCAAACGGTAGTGTCGTCTTCAAGTTGGTTGAAGTCTTGAAGATTGTTTCACAGCTAAACCACTGATAGTAAATTTGAATTTGGGGACCGGTTCCTTTCCCTGCTCCTCGGACTGAGCGGTCACGTCTGGAACATCGCCTTGGTAATCTCGAAGATGACGTTCTGTATGACGAACGCCACTGAGACGATGAAGAGCTAGACTTAGTATGCAGATCTCCGAAGGCGGCGGCGACTTGTTCGCACCGAATTCGGCGCCGATCAATCTGTGCAAGCTAGAGATGAACGCAGCATGCAAGACGACGAACGAATCGAGTAGATATTTCATTAATGATCCAGGTAGTCAGGTGGTTGTCACGTCTGTGTGGCAATCAGTTAGGGTGTAGCTCAGCGGGAGTAAATGCGAACCGTGCCGGCGATACTTACAATACACCTCTCCTACGGCATCCAGCAGCACCGTTAGCATGTTTTGCTCGCTCATGCTGGGTACGGAAGGATGATATAAGAACGACACGTATCTGTTAATTCAGCCTACCGGTTGATCAGACCTTTGAGCTGGCGGATAAGCTTTACGACGTCTTCCCCTTTGCTTCCCTCCTTCCTGAACCAGCCCAGGTGGAATGTATGGTTCTGCAAATATCTTAGTACCATTGTTCGTTTATTGAAAAGGGATGAGATACAACCAGTGATCAGGCGGATTCTCCTCGCTAGCCTCGTGATGGTAATTATTGAAGTGGCGCGTCGTTCGCATCAAAACCAGGCCATTCTTTGTTACCGTTTGATTCACGTCCGACGCCCAGCTTCCAGAGCCTAACTTGAAATTATCATTACCTGCCCTTTTCAGCCAATGCTTTCGCTGCGAGCTCAAACATCTTCGAGGTCCTGGCGCCGGGATGTCGACGCAAAATTTGCAAAGATAGCTGAGAAGGCAACGCCACAAGTTGAAACAACCTCACCGCATCGCGTGAATCCCGTTCAACACTCGTCCTCAACGTCGGGTTGTCCAGTTCACCACCAATACCGGAGGTTCCTCCGGCGGCCGCACAGGCACGACAATGGGGAGGCTCTGAGACACTTTGGCCTCGCCCGTCGCACACTAACTCGGGATATCAGAAAATACAAGGGTTATTACAGAATATGGGTTATGTCAGAGTTGACCGTACATACCTGCTCCTGCACTTTCCGCCGATCCTTCGGTACTGCGCCTGAACCTGCTCCAATGGAGGCTGCTCAGGAACATCTCACCGTCCTCGTCTCCGACCCCGTTGCCACGCTATTTCCTTGGTCGTGATTAGTTAGTTGGCGAGCCTGGTCGTAAATCAAAGAACAAAACCTGCAAAGTCGAATGTCCCCGAGGCACTGGAATGAAAACATACTGTTTTTCGCTTGAATTGAAATGATGGGCACCCTCAGTCGAAGAGCGGCGGGCACCACAAACGCTGTCGACTGCGTCACTCGAACGTGTGGACGTGGAGGTGGGGCAAGGTGGCGGATGGGCAATGACGTCAGGAACTTGAATGTGTGACTTCAAGTTCCTGCGTGCATGAACACTGCATGGATAGGCGTGTGATTGGAAACGGCCAAAAGCCACGCAAGCAATGCCCCGGATCACCTCCAGAAGAAGCACAGGATCAAACTAAACAGCGGGAACGAGCGTGGTCTCCGGATGACCACCCCGCCGGAAGCGGGTGTCGGAAGTAGATCGGCGGCGATCGATCGACAGGACTTTTTCCACTTCATTCCCTCGCCCTCACGGTGACTACTACTGCTTCAACTCTACGTTCCATAGTCTATCCAACAACACGCTCGCGCTTAGAAATCTAGACATGGAGACAAACAACACGACAGGCGGTTTTGAAAACATCTGAGAGAAATTTGGCCGCTTCAGGATCCTCATCATCGGGCGGGCGAACGCTGGCAAGACGACTATTCTCCGCGCGATTTGCAACACTACCGAAAACCCGGAGGTCCATGATGAAAATGGCAAGAAGGTGCGTCCCCGGTTTGATACATATATGGATGGCTCGTTTACCAAACCGTGCGACTAGATCGAACTGACCCAGGTCGAGGGATCCATGGGGGTGAGTATCACTTGTAACGTACTGCAATACTCGTAGATGACCCGCATCTTTATCCGCCAGCGCGGAATGCACAAGATCGAGAATGAATTGATTTTCCGGAGCAACAACAAATTTGTTTTCCATGACTCGCGAGGCTTCGAAGCGGGTTCTGCAGATGAATTCCAACAACTGAAGGACTTCATTGCTGATCGTGCAAGTACTACACGTCTCAAGAAACGGATTCATGCCATCTGGTAAGAGCTTGAACAGTGCGGAAAGTAATCATCGACTGGTTGTTACTCTGTATAGGTACTGTATCCCGATGGATAAATTGGGCCGGGCAATCCAATGCTCCGAGGAAATGTTTTTTAATGAGTGTGATACTAGAAATGGCGAGTTCATTTTTGGCAAAGATTTTTTTGAAGCTCACGGAATTTCCAGTGCCAGTTATCGTGTTGTTCACAAAGTTTGATGCATTATTGGCTGTAGCCATCAGCAAAGTATCCAGTGAAAATTCAAGGATGCCATCTCAGGAGAAGGTGGCAAAGGCACGAGAGCTGGTGGATGGAATTTTTGATGATGCTAATGTATGGGGTCGTCTCTCTCAATTGAAACATGCACCAAAGCATAGTGTGCGGATTGGAGGTATGTATTCTATTTTCGGAGGATTGCACACATGAAATTTGCATGTGTCAAGGGATGCACAAATCACATGAGGGATGTGACCTACTGCTGGAAAATACTGCAGGAGCTTTGAATGAGGAGGCTTTGCAAATGCTATTTGTTACTGCCCAGGAAACCAACATAGCACTGTGCATTAGATATGCAGTTGAAGAGTACGTGCTGAAAGTTGAATATTCTTTTGACAAAATCTAACACTATAATATAAACAAGCATCATATCTGATATCATAGACAGGTTGCATCAATCAACACTTCCTGTACACAACATGGACATTTTGAATCCAAAAAAACTGACAAGATGGTTTCCACACTTTTGGGTGAGATAACTTTCATACGAATTAGTTCATACATGAGTTAAGAATATATGGGGGATTTAGGAAGTGAGTTGTTGATGCAGCAAATGTGCAAAAATTCTGTTAATTGCATTTTGCTTTTGGAATGACAGCCAGTGAGTTGTGCATTGTGGAATGTGGCAGAGAGTGGTGATGCTGATGATGCCATGTCCATTCATTCTCCATTCTGCTCTGGAAATGACAGGGAGTGAGTTGTGCATTGTGGAATGTGGCAGAGAGTGGTGATGCTGATGATGCCATGTCCATTCATTCTCCATTCTGCTCTGGAAATGACAGCGAGTGAGTTGTGCATTGTGGGATGTGGCAGAGAGTGGTGATGCTGATGATTCCATGTCCATTCATTCTCCATTCTGCTCTGGAAATGACAGGGAGTGAGTTGTGCATTGTGGAATGTGGCAGAGAG
>JBBPOS010000433.1:0-24815 GCA_038091575.1 Leccinum subgranulosum
GCCCTCCACCCCCCCCCCCCCCCCCCCCCCGGGCCCCCCCCCCCCGGGGGGGGGGGGGGGTGCAGACTCGGGGCGGGGGATGCTGTAAGAGAGCGGTGAGTGGGGGCGCACTGTTCGTCGAGGTGGCGGGGCGGTTCGACGTGGACAGACGGGGTGCAGAGGGTAGAGAGAGGGTGTTTGGAAACAGGGAAACGGGTCGCGTGGGATGGGGGGAGCGTTGGACGGAGGATGGTAGGTGAAATCCGACGTAATTTTCTGGAGCGAGGACGGGTCCGAGGATGGCGATAAAGTCCTCGTGCGAGACCTCTGGGAGGGGATTGTGGTTGATGACGGTGCGTGCGGTGTCGCGGGCGTGGACGACCCATGCGGTGGGTTTTGCCAGATTTTGCAGTATTTTGTGCGTACGCCTGCTGATTCGAGGGCGTCGCGGAGGCGGAGGGCTTCTGTGTTAGCGCCGAGGGATGCGATGAGCATGGGTTCGACGTCGCCTGCTGCAGCGAGCTGAGCGAGGAGTGCGACGACATGTTGAGCAGGTCCCAGGACCCCCGCGAGAAGTGAGTAGTACCGGACTGTGCGCGAGATACAGTGCCTGGGAGTGGATGTGAGTGAGTGAGGAAGACAGTGCCCGTCGCGAATATGCGGAGGGGCGGGGCGACGGGGCGGGATTGGTGTCGCGTTAGTATAGGTAGACAGTCGTTCCTTCTTTTAGGTCGCGTCGAAGGTCGAGGACGTCGTTACGAGCCATGTTCAAACAAAGATAAACTCAAAAAACCACACTGTGAGCGATCTCGGCAAGCGCGTCATCGCTCTCGTTACGGTTACTCACCTCGAATCGTCATGGTTCCCCAACCGCCGTTCTTGACTGAATTTGGGGGACTCTCACTGAGCACCACTACTAAGTAACTATAAGTAACTACTAACAAGGGATCTGGGGATGCTCAGCTAGACTCCCTTTGAGTGTTACAGATGGAAGTTACTACCTAATACACCTGGAAGGTCGGCCGCGCACCCATCATCCCGCCCATCCATTTCGGGCGAATGAATGCTCCCGACCACTGCCACTGAACCTGCCGGAAGCGGATGCTCGGAAGTAGATGCGGGATCGATCGACGACTTGTTTCTTCCTCCCTCACACTCACGTTCTACAGTTCTTTGACAATACGCTCAGGCTTAGAATCCAGATATGAACTCGAACGCGAACTCAGAGACAAACAAGACCGGCGGTTTTGAAAACATCCGAGAGAAATTTGGCCGCTTCAGGATCCTCATCATTGGGCGGGCGAACGCTGGCAAGACGACCATTCTCCGCGCGATCTGTAACACTACTGAAAACCCGGAGGTCTATGATGGAGAGGGCAAGAAGGTGCGTGTTGGTTTGATATGTTGGATGACTGGCCTACCAAAGCGCGCGACCAGATTGATCTGACCCAGCTCGAGGGATCCAGGGGGGTGAGTATCACAACATACTCATACTGAACTCAGACTCGACGCATATCTTTACCAATGCATGCTAGCGCGGGGAACACAACATCGAGAATGAGTTGGTTTTCCGGAGCAATGACAAATTCATCTTCCATGACTCGCGAGGCTTCGAGGCCGGTTCCGCACATGAATTTCAACAACTTAAGGAGTTCGTTGCTGATCGTGCAAACACCACATCTCTCCAAAAACGCATTCATGCCATCTGGTACCAGCTTGATCAGTTGCGGAAAGCGGTCATTGATACTCTGTATAGGTACTGTATCCCAATGGATAAATTGGATCGGGCAATCCAACGCTCCGAAGAAATGTTTTTTAATGAGTGTGATACTAGAAATGGTGAGTTCGTTTGTGGCAAGGTTTTCGTGCTCACTACTTTTCCAGTGCCTGTTATTGTGTTGTTCACTAAGTTTGATGCACTACTGGCTGTAGCCATGAGGAATTTACCCAGAGGAGACCAACGACTGCCACGAGAAGAGAAAGTGGAAAAAGCCCAGATGCTCATTGATGGAATATTTGAGGAAGCTGATATATGGGGTCGTCTCTCTAAATTGAACCATCCACCAAAATATGGTGTTCAGGTTAAAGGTATTATTATCTTTCTTATAAATGATTGAGCTGATGGAATTTGGATGCATGTAAGGGATGCATAATTCAAATGAGGGATGTAACATATTGCTGGAAAAGACAGCAGGAGCTCTGAATGAGGCTTTGCAAATGCTATTTGTTACTGCCCAAGAAACAAATATAGCATTGTGTGTTAGATATGCAGTTCAAGAGTAAGCACCAAAAGTTGAATATGCTTTCAAGGCTAACAGTATAATGTTAAAAGTGTCATTTCTGACATGGACAAGTTGCATCAATCTGTACTTCCCATGCACAGTATGGATATTATAGATCCCATATATCTGGCAAGATGGTTTCCACACTTTTGGGTAAGATGAAGCTGATACATAAATTTAATATGTGCTAATTATTTTGATTGTACTGATGGACCTATAGACAGTGAGTTGTCATTTCAGTATATGTATAACAATTGCTGTAACATATATCATATCATTATATTTTGGAAATGACAGAAAGTGAGTTGTGCTTTGTGAAAAGTACCAGGGAATAGTATTGCTGATGATGCCATGTCAATCCATTCTGCTCTGGGAATGACAGGAAGTGAGTTATACTGTGGAATGTCCCAAAGAGTGGTGCTGATGATGCCATGTGCATTTATTCTGCTGTCTGAAATTTCCAGGTAGTGAGTTGTGCATTGCAGAATGTGCCAGAAAGTGGTGATGCTGATGATACCATGTCCATCTACTCTGCTCTGGAAATGACAGAGAGTGAGTTGTAAATTATGAAATGTGCAAGAGAGTGGTGATGCCAATGATGTCATGTCCATCTATTTTGCTGTGGAAATGACAGAAAGTGAGTTGTGCATTGTGGAATATGCAAGACCGTGGTGATGCTAATGATGCAATGTCCATTTATTCTGCTCTGAAATTGCCAGGCAGTGAGTTGTGCATTGTGGAATGCATCAGAGAGTGGTGATGCTCATGATGCCATGTGCATCTATTCTGCTCTGGAAATGTCAGGAAGTGAAGTTATGCATTTTGAACATATCAGAGAGTGGTGATATTGATGATGCCATGTTCATCCATTCTACTCTGAAAAAGCCAGATAGTGAGTTGACCTTTGCCAAATGAGAGAGTGGTGATAATGATGCTGTGTCCATCTATTCTGCTCTGGAAATAACAGGCAGTGAGTTGTGCATTGTGGAATGTGCCAGAGAGTGGTGATGCTGATGATGCCATGTCCATCTATTCTGCTCTGTAAATGGCAGGAAGTGAGTTGAGGATTGTGGCATGTGCTAAAGAGTGGTGATGATGATGATGCCATGTTCATATATTCTGCTCTGGAAATGACAGGTAGTGAGTTGTGCATTATGGAATATGCTAGAAAGTGGTGATGCTGATGATGCCATGTCCATCTATTCTGTTCTGGAAATGATAGGCTGTGAGTGTCACTGAGTGATGCATTGTGAAATGTGCCAGAGAGTGATGATGCTGTTGATATCATGTTCATCTATTCTACTTGGGAAATGACAGAGAGTGAGTTGTGCATTATGGAATCTGCCTGAGTGTGGTGATGCTGATGATGCCATATTCAACTATTCTACTCTGGAAATAACAGGCAGTGAGTTGTACATTGTGGAATGTGCCAGAGAGTAGTGATGCTGATGATGCCATGACCATTTATTCTGCTCTGAAATTGCCAGGCAGTGAGTTGTGCATTGTGGAATGTGTCAGAGAACAGTGATGCTGATGATGCCATGTCCATTGATTCTGATCTGGAAATATCAGTGGGTGAGTTGACCATTGGCAATGTGCCAGAGAGTGGAGATGCTGATGGTGCCATGTTCATATATTCTGCTTTGAAAATGACAGAGAGTGAGTTGAGCATTGTGGAATGTGCCAGAGAGTGGTCATGCTGATGATGCTATGTCCATCTATTTGGCTCTGGAAATGACAGCAAGTGAGTTGTGCATTTTGGAATGTGTCAAAGGGTGGTTATGCTGATGATGCCATGCCCATCTATTCTGCTCTGGAAATGACAGAAAGCAAGTTGTCCATTGTGGAATATGCCAGAAAGTGGTGATGCTGATGATCCATGTCCATCTATTCTCCTCTGGGAGTATCAGTGGGTGAGTTGTGCATTATGTGGAATGTACTGGACAGTGGTGATGTTGATGATGCTGTGTCCATCTGTTCTGCTTTGGAAATGACAGAGAGTGAGTTGTCCATAATACAGTCCATTGTGGAATGTGCCAGAAAGTGGTGATGTTGATGATGCCATGTCCATCTATTGTGCTCTGGACATGACAGGAAGTGAGTTGTGCATTATGGAATGTGCCAGAGTGTAATAACCATGTCCATCTATTGTGCTCTGGGATTGACAGGAAGTGAGTTGTGCATTGTGGAATGTGTGGAAGAGTGGTGATGCTGATGATGCCAAATCCATCCATTCTGTTTGCAAATGACAGGCAGTAAGTTATGTATTCTGGATGTGCCAGAGAGTGGTGATGCTGATGATGCCATGTCCATCTATTCTGCTCTGGACATGACAGTATGTTAGTTGTGCATTGTGGAATGTACCAAAGAGTGGTGATGCTGATGATGCCACCATCATGTATTCTGCTTGGGAAATGACAGAAAGTGAGTTGTGCATTGTGGATATGCCAGAGAGTGGTCATGCTGATGATGCCATGTCAACATGACAGAAAGTAGGTTGTGCATTGCAGAATGTGCCAAAGAGTGGTCATGCTGATGATGCCATGTCCATCTATTCTGCTCTGTAAATGGCAGGAAGTGAGTTGCACATTGTGGAATGTGCCAGACAGTAGTGATGCTAATGATGCCATGTTCATCTCTTCTGCTTGGGAAATGACAGAAAGTCAGTTGTGCATTGTGGAATGTACCAGAGAGTGGTGATGCTGATGATGCCATGTCCATCTATTCTGCTCTGGAAATGGCAGGAAGTGAGTTGTGCATTGTGGAATGTGCCAGAGAGTGTTGATACCTATGATGCCATCATGATGTCCATCTATTCTGCTCTGGAAATGACAGGCAGTGAGTTGTGAATTGTGCAATCTGCCAGAGAGTGGTGGCATTGATGATGCCATGTCCATCTATTCTACTCTGGAAATGACAGGAAGTGAGTTGTGCATTGTGGAATGTGCCACAGAGTGGTGATGCTGATGATGCCATGTCCATCTATTATACTCTGGACATCTCAGTTGGTCAGTTGTGCATTGTGAATCTTTCTGAGACTCGGTGGTGATGCTCATGATGCCATGTCCATCTATGTATTCTGCTCTGGAAATGACAGGCAGTGAGTTGTGCATTGTGGAATGTGCCAGAGAGTGGTGATGCTGATGATGCCATGTCCATCTATTCTACTCTGGACATATCAGTTGGTGAGTTGTACATTGTGAATCATTCTAAGAGTGGTGATGTTGATAATGTCATGTCCATCTATTCTGCTCTGGAAATGATAGGCTGTGAGTTGTGCATTGTAGAATATGCCAGGGAGTGGTGAAACTGGTGATGCTGATGATGCCATGTCCATCTATTATATGCTGGAAATGACAGAGAGTGAGTTGTGCATTATGGAATGTGCCAGAGAGTGGTGATGCTTATGATGTCATGTCTATCTATTCTACTCTGGAAATGACAGGCAGTGAGTTGTGCACTGTGGCCCAGGAATGTGCCAGAAAGTGGTAATGCTGATGATGCAATGTCCATCTATTCTACTCTGCAATGACAGAGAGTGAGTTTGTTATTATGGAATGTAAGAGTGGTGATGCTGATGATGCCATTTCCATCTACTCTACTCTGGAAATGACAGAGAGTGAGTTGTGCATTATGGAATGTGCCTGAGAGTAGTGATGCTGATGATGCAATGACAATCTATTCTACTCTGGAAATGACAGGCAGTGAGTTGTGCATCATGGAATGTGCCAGAGAGTGCTGATGCTGATGATTCCATGTCCATCTATTCTACTCTGGAAATGACAGAAAGTGAGTTGAGCATTGTGCCAGAGAATGGTGATGCTGATGATGCCACACCCATCTATTCTGTTCTGGAAATAACAGGAAGTCAGTTGTGCATTGTGGAATATGCCAATGAGTGGTGATGCTAATGATGCCATGATCATCTATTCTGCTCTGGAAATGACAGACAGTGAGTTATGTATTGTCCAATATGCCATAACAGGTGACACTAAGCATGTAATTTACATACATCTCTTGATCTGTTTTTTTTTATTCATAGTTTGTGAGTTTTCCATTCTGGAACAATTTTAACAAGTGATATCATAATTTGTTCTATTTTCACATTACAGAATGTATGTTACCACTTATTTGATATCTTTTCAATAATTGATCATATTTCTTTTTCCTGTTGTTTTTATTACTTATAGGAAGTATTTTGTTTCATATCCTCATTCTGTAACCTTCAATGATATATCTTTCCAACTCACACTTGTTGTGATTTTTTTAGCTGGTAAGCTTTTTGTTATCATAAAATTACATATTCCACACATTGGTTGTGTTTTATTTTATTTATTCAAGATTGTAAGTTGTATTTTACCAGGACAGTGATCATAACATACCAACTATTGATTTTTGATAACTATAGGAGGTATATCTACATCATGCAACATGGTGAAGCATTCTTCTAATGATATGTGTTGGGGATTCTTTATAGATGGTATGTTGTATAGTACTTATTTAAATTTACTATTCTTGTTGACTGATCACTTCCTAACTTCCAGGCTGTAAGTCATTGCATGTTATTTTCGTCAGCATACATTTTACTCATTTTATACTGTGTTTAAAATATCATATCATAAATGGCAGGATGTAAGTTCTTCACTACTATTGTGATAATATTTTAATATTTACACAAATTTCAGACTGTAAGTATTGGTTATATATATTGTATAATTCAATTTTGATCTCATCTGCTCTGTTTCTTACTGTACAGATGGTGAATTTGATTTAATGATGTCCTGGTTTTATTTGAATCCAATTTGACATTGTCAGATTATCCACAATCCAATAGTATGTGAATTAATTACTTTCATTTTTGGTCATAACATTTATTATTTAGTCCAATGTTTTGGGTGGCAGTGAATCTTCTATTCTGAGGCCTAACAGTATTGTAAGTCTTTCATCAATTTTATTTTGTATTTCAATTCAATTGAAAATTGTAGGTTAATATGGGTACCTGGAAGCAAATCCTTTCAACCACTATTGGTATATATATAGTTTCTTTTCTAAATTTCATTTGAAACAAAAGAAAAAAAAATGAATTCTTATATTGCTTTCTAGGTATTATGATCATCCTGGAGCATTCTTTCTATCTTTTCCAACAAAAAGGTCCTCAACCAGTTCTATCTGCTGCTCAAAAGTACAAGACATCAAACATCTCTAAGAAAGTGAAATCAGCTATGAAGGGGATTTCTAACCAGTATGGCAAAGCATCCAACAAAGAGAAGGTAGAGATGATTTTGAATGTTGTTCTTCAAAATCGGATGAGTGTGTTAAGCATATGTTTCATGATTCATCCAATAATCCTGTATTCTTAGCAATTGAATGAACTTCCTTATAATATGCCATGGAAGGAGTTTGAACATCAAGTTGTTTCAAGTTAAAGGTGCAAAGTAGACGCAAACAGTAAAGAGAGATAGTTGAAAAAACTTGAAATAGACAAGAATCTATAGAAATGACATAGTCATGTTGCATCCATGCATGTAGTTTGTGAATAGTGAATGAAAATGTTGGAAGAAAATGTGGAGCAAAAACATTGTTGGCTTTGAAGTAACTTGAGCCTTGAGGTATGTATTGTGCACATTCCCATTTTGAGCAGACTGCAGCAGAAATATTATCATTATTTCTGGGAATTGGTAGGGCAACACTGTCATATTCCAAAATTTACATTGTAGTCCAACTCTAACCAATCAAAACTTGAAGAGGAAGAGGTAAAACATTTCTAGTACCTATAGGCTACACTCTTGATGGATACAGTAAAACCGTGGAAGCTATGTTTTGAGAATGATGAAGATGGGTCATGGGAAAGGAAAACTTGGAAACAAACATGCATCATGGGGCATGACTGTACGGTGGAATGAACAGAAGAGAAGAGAAATCCTCGACCTCGACCACAAATCAATCTCTTATCAAGCCTCGACCTCGCCCTCATTCTGGAACCGACGCGGTCTCTACACCCTTTTCTCCGGAACCGTTGCGAACCCGTCTGCATGATCCCTCCTGCTTTCAAACAAGGGGCAGACCAGTGTTGCTACCGGAAGGCAACCCAACGGCAACGGGTGACCCGGGCTTCCAGTCCATGCTCCTTCTCAGCCATACGTGTTAACGCCATGCGCCGCCTCCGATCCTCGGTGGATCCCGCACCCGTCGCAGTCGCATTCTGCAAACGTGGAGGTGCGAGGCCGCCAGTCATCGTGCTCACCGTAGCTCCCCCTCGGCACGCGGAACCGCAGGATTCGTCTTGGCAGAGTGCGCACGCATCATTGCACATTCCTCCGCCTCTTGCTCCCGTTGTACCTTTTTGAGCACTCTTCAAGTGCAGCGGCTCGTTCGATCTGGCTTTGTCGATGCTGCTCCCCAAACCGATCCTCATCTTGCCGTTTTTTCGCCGCCTCGGCCTCTTCTGCCGCACGTCGTTCTGTAATCCGGGGTCAGTCAGAC
The DNA here is from genome assembly GCA_038091575.1 of Leccinum subgranulosum. Taxonomy (NCBI): domain Eukaryota; kingdom Fungi; phylum Basidiomycota; class Agaricomycetes; order Boletales; family Boletaceae; genus Leccinum; species Leccinum subgranulosum. Next base: position 8,745 of record JBBPOS010000433.1, read on the forward strand.
ATCAACCAAGAAACACTCACCCGCTCCTCCGCCCTCCTGCTCTTCCTCCTGCTTCCACTTTTCCTCCTCCATCTTCTTCGCATGCGCAGCCCTCCTCCCCTCCTCTTCCTCCATCTTCTTCTCCGCTACCGCCCGTTGTCTCTCCTTGCACGCAGCTAGCAACGTCCTCCGGTGCACTTTATAGTCTTTCGGCTCAACCGCTTCTTGGTCGCCACAGCGCACCTCCAGGCTGTTCTCTACTCGTACTTTTTTTAGTGTGTCAAAGGTCTCCTTCAAGTTGCGCGAGCAGTGGGCGCTCTTCTTTGCGGTACGCCCGCTCGATGTGGTCGATCCGCAAAGCACGTTCACGTCTATTTTTCTCCTTCTCCTTTTCCAGCTGCTCGACTCCAATCTGTCCTTGCTCAAGTCCTTCATGTCCTAGACAAGGTATAAATGATAGAGGGAACGACAAAGGACCAGGACGCACCGCGATCGACTCCATCTTGAACCCGCTGTGCTTCATCAAGTCCTGAGCGAGCTTATTGGTTCGCGTGGTTGATCTCCTTTTTAGCCTCACCTCATCAGCTTTTGGCGTGTGAGAGCTCTGCGCGGAAAGACGCCTCCACTTTTTCTTTGCGTACGCTCAGCTCCGAGAGGAGCTCTCTGTGTGTGACGAGTGCTTTGCGCAGAGAGAGGGCGCGGTGTTCGGTGTTGGCCGCGGCAATGAGCTCGGCGGACTGCGCGGACTGGCGCCCACTCCATCGGCGGAGAGCACTAACTCGGGGTCAATCACGCACACAGCGTTGTGGAGCGCCTGTGCAAGAGTACTCAAGCGGGTACGCAGGAGCTCGGCCGAGGACAGCCGGACAGTAGTGTTGTCGTAGAGCGAGGGGCTGCTCGGACCGCAGATGGCGGACCTGTCAGAGTGGGCAAATGGCTCGTCAATAAAGGAGATGGTCTCTGTGGCATGTGGTCTAGACAGATGTGGAGTTCGCCGCGGCGTGCGAAGCCCATGAAGTAGGCTTCGACTTGTTTCGGGCCAAAGTCGTCGAGGGGTTTGACGAGGTCGAGAAGGGTGCTTACTTTGACCGTGCTGTAGACCTGGAAGAGTTGAGAGACGGGGCGGGAGAGGAGGGGACGGTAGTATGGGGAGTCGCTGGCACAGAGTGAGGATGGGTGTCGTGGGTGCGCAGAGAGTGAGGGGTCAAACGAATCCTCGAGAAATCCGGAGAGGATCTTGATTTGCTGGAAAAGGCGGCGGACGTCTCTCGAAAGCTGGAAAACATAAGTGAGGAAGTGTTGGTAAACAGACGGCGACTTACAGCATCTTTCAGAAGACGGGCGCGGGTACCCCAAGGAGGGCGGCATACTGCCCAACTGGGACTGCGAGTGCACTGACAAGAACTTGGCCTGCGAGACGGGACATTTCTTCATCGGATCTACCGCAGATGGAGGGTGACGAAGGCATAATAACGACCCCAGGCTGCGGCGTGGTAGAGGGGGTTGCCGCTGGTAAGGAAGATCCTTGCGAGCTTGTCATAGTGATTTGCCATCATAGCTAGACCTGAGGGTAGCCTTTTTGGCCATGGACATCCTCGACGGAGCGAAATACCTCTTGGCAGAGTTCGAGCTGTACGGACGCTGGGCGAAGCGTGTATGAAGGTGGTGCTGGAGGATGTGCGTATCCAATAGCTTGATGCGGCGTGGGCCTGGTAGGCATATACTTGCCGAGTGTTTCGAACACAGCCACACCCCGATCAATAATACAAAACTTCCAAGAATATTTGTTGTCAATGGACGCGACTCATCACGACCTTGTGGATGCTATCGGATCAAGTGTGCGATCGTGTTCGCAGGGTTGGTCGCTGCGATCCACGCATGTGCCATTAGTTTTGCAAATTGGTGTAATAGAGGGTTGGGTTGGGGAGCGCATCAAGATGAAAAGTGAGTAGTGAAGGGCCCGGGGCAATAAATCGGTATCAAAAACAAAAATGCGGACGGAGATCGGGTGTATCGATGAAAAAGAGGCTACCTGAATCGCTGCCGACGGACGTAGAGCTCGAAAAGCGGAGCACTAGAGGGAAGATGCTCGGGAACTAATCAGCTATAAGATGGATTCAATCATGGTATCTGGCATGATATAGATACAACCCGCCTTCTCCCTCGAATTTCAGCTTTGCTCACATTCAGATAGCAGTGACAACGAGCTGGTAGGGCTGTTTGTTCCCACCATTAGCCTTCCTCGCACGCTTCTCCTCTTGCTTCTGCCGTTTCTCCCGCTCCTTCCCCTCCTGCTTCTCCCGCTTCTCCCGCTCCTTCTCCTCCCGCTTCTCCCTCTGCGTAGCCTTGCGATCCAGCTTGTCATTTTTGAGATCTTGGCTCTTACTTGCGTGTCCCTCATCGTTGGACGAGCAGGAACACGAGGATGATGACGAGTGCCGACGCAATTCCTCCGCCATCCGTTGTTGGTTCGGATCCGCGACGGGTGCAGCGCCCGCTCTACCGCTCAGACGCTCAGACCCTTGACAGAGCACCACCTCCATCCGCCTCGGTCCGAAAAAGTACTGTCGGCGGTGCGTCAGCGAACAGAGCACAAAAAACCCGCATAGATACGAACGTAGTTCCAGCTATCCACCAAATCGCCCGCCGCCCGTCTGTTCCTCTTCTCCATCCATTTCCCGATCGCATACGACGCCACGAACCCGGCTGTAGGAAAATAGCATTTTTGAATTGGTTAATAAAGGGTACTCGAGGAGCCTGCCGATCGCGCCTCATAGAGCGAAATGACGCACTGACGAGACTCATCCCTGTGACAAAGGGGATGACATGTGATTTGATGCGCTGTGCAGTGGACAGTTTTGCCGCCCTCCTCACGTCTTCCAAAAACCTGATTGAGACGCAAACCTGTCAATCCACCGCTCGGCGATCGCCCAAACAAAGTCAGCACGCACCGTTTCCAGTCCTCCTCGGTCACGTCGTGTGTCGCAAAAGGGTGCAAATCGAGCGTACATGGGGGTGGTACAGGCGGGAAGCCTCTGGTCAGATTCTTGCTGTTCGAGAGGAGACATATGGGTGGGAAGGTCGAGTAGGACAGCTGAGGCGGCACAGGGCGTTGCCACATCGGCGGGGTACCCTTGCTGCCAAAGAAGGAACTGAGGGACATTATACCGCTGCCGTTTCCATTGTCGTTGTCATTTTGGCTCGTCATCGTTGACGACGACGACGGCGGCGAGAAGGCAGAAGCAGTGGACCTGGGCGCGCCGTATGCGTCGTAAGTGGCTGCTGGTCCCTTGGCGTCTGGAACGTTCGCCGATCTGTCCTGACTCTGGTTGTATGTGTGGTGAGACGGAGGACCCTGTGGGGGTACGTAGTCTTGCGCCTGCGCCTGAGGCAGCGGACCGGGTGGGGTCACGTCTCGTTGGCTTTCAGGAGGGTCGATAGAAGTTTGGGTCATGTCGATCGATGTGAGGGAAGGATCAGGATGGCTGTATGTTCGTCGGACAAGGAAAGATTAAATATACCAGTATGCATCGCATTGTCAACTGGTTGTCTGACATGTCGACGTCGCTTGTACTTACTGTCCACGGCTTATAGGCAAGAGACGTGGCAACGGTTCCTGAGATCGATAAGACAGCGGTTAGCATTGTATTCTTGGCAGTCACTCACTGGGCTGTAGGAGGTATACTAGGGTCGGAACCTGGATATATCCGAGTGGCTGTACCATAGCCTTTGCTCCTTCAATCCTGCACCATCGGGTCTACCTGCAACCTTTCACCCATTGAGCTATTCCGATCGCACACTGTATACCCCCACCGCCTCACACGGCTCATCACCCTCCACTGGTGGTACGCCTTCTGACACGACCTCTGGCTCCTCCGACTGACAGTGCTTTCTTGATGAGGACATTGGTTTGGACGGCGACATTCCAGGAGACGTCGACACGTTCACTACACGCAATAAATGAAATGGGATACAAGTACCTCCACTGCGTCCGAGCTTGTTACGCGCGTCAAGGAAGAACTGCTCACAGCTGCCACGCTGCGATGTATCACTGCTAATGCGTCCGTGACTGCATTCATCCATCACGTCAACGAAAGGTTTTTAGACACCATAGATGAAGTTCCATGGAGCACTTCGCAGCGCGCGAATCAAGCCGCAAAAAGCGCCGTGTCTTGAGTTGGGACCGTCTTTGTTGCGACGCGCACGCGCGCAGCTTGCCCTGTGTGTGGCTCTGCAGATGTCGTGCGTGGATCCCCAACGTCAAGAGAGAGAGTTCAGTGACTAGATCTTGCTGGCCTTGGCGGATGTGTGGTGTTTCTTCTTGCCAACTGCTTCGGGGATTATGTCGACAAGTGCGTACTACGATATGTGCGCCGCCCTGGAGGGGAAGGGATCCATTAAATTCACGGCAACGTCAGTTGCAAGCTGGAAAAGGAATCTGGAATAGGACCATTAGCTCCCTGCCCTTAAACCGTGCCCTATAACTTTTCTCCATATGAGGTCCGCATCGCTAATATTATAAATTTCGCAGAGAAGGATTTCCCACTCGATATATCCGCCGCAATCAGCTACTGGTATGTGGGAGCCGCAGATCGTCTTTCAACTTTGGGGATTCTCGATCATGATCAAGATTCGATCGTCATTTTGTCGTCGTCAAAGCACACGTCGGGGTCAAATCACCATTGCTTTCTGCCACACAGCCAGTTTTCTCGTAGTCCTCGAATCATGTGCGCCCACGAACGGACAACCCAAGCCGGGCTGAATGCATTATATAAAGCTCCACTGCCCATCGGTTTCGAATCCCCGCCTGGCATTCCAAAGCAAGCCTAAATATGAAACCCTTCCCCTGGTTGCCCTTGCCGTCTCGGATATCGCCATCTCGGAGCGTGTCATCTCGCATCTTGCAAAACCATAGACGACCTCGCAGGACGTCTTGCCCGTCTGGACAAACTTGCGACGGGATTCAAACACCTCGAGCGACTCATGCTCGACTACTACTTCATTTGCATTGTTTCACTGTGTATCCTCTTTCCTTTTCAAACTGACCCCGTGTTCTCGTTGAACGTTTAGATTCAAGTTAGCAGTGTTTTCAAGTCCCTATACTATACACTAATATATACCGTCGTTTCCCAACACAGTAAGCAGCTCACTCGACGGACCTCCAGGCTGGAAAGCTCCAACATTGAACATGGGGTGTTCCTTTTAATCATATGTGCCGTTTCGACTTTCTGGGCCAGGGCCCCCTCATAGATGCCCGATGACTAAGAGACATGCTATGACCGAGAACCGATCAGCGCTGCTTGAGAATCATATCGAAGATGAATTCAATCGCCTGATCATAAGTCGTGAGCCTACCGCTTCCTTATGTTAATGTTACTTTGCAAGCTATTTGGCATGGTATAAATACAGACCCCAGGCGCCTTTTTCCTCGCAAGCTTTGCCCACATTCAAATGGGAGTGACAACCAGCTGGTACGGCTGTTCGTTCTCCCCATGCGCCTTCCTCTCCCGTCTTTCTCGCTTCCTCGCCCGCCTCTCCTCCCGCCTCTCCCTCCGCGCAGCCCTGCGAGCCTGCTTGCCGCTTTTCCGATCTTGGCCGTGACGTCCGCGTCCCCCATCGGAGGACGAGGAAGAGGAGGAAGAAAAGGAAGAGGAAGAGGAGGACCTCCTAAGCTGGCGTTGCTGATTCGGATCCATAAAGGGCGCAGCGCCCATTTTACCACTCAGACGCTCAGACCCTTGACAGAGCACCACCTCCATCCTTCTCGGTCCGAAAAAGTACTGTCGGCGGCGCGTCAGTAAACGCAGAGCAGACTCTTAGACCCGCACAGATACGAACATAATTCCAGTTATCCACCAAATCGCCCGCCGCCTGTCGGTTCTTGTTCTTCATCCGTTTCTCGATCGCAAAGGTTGCCATGAACCCGGCTGTAGGTCAAATAGCATTTTTGAATTTCAAAGGTACCCGATCAACTAGGCGATCGTTCCTCATAGAGCAGGATGACGCACTGACGAGACTCATCCCTGTGACCAAGGGGATGACGTTTGATTTGATGCGCTGTGCAGTGGACAGCTTTGCCGCCTTCTTCACGTCCTCTAAGAACCTGATTCGCAAACTTGTCAATCCACGATCGCCTCAAAAAAAAAACGAGTACATACCGTCTCCAGTCCTCCTCGGCCACGTCGTGCGTCGCAAAAGGGTGCATACTGAGCGTACATGGGGGCGGCACCGCCGGGAACCCGTTGGTCAGGCTCTTGTCTTTCGAAAAGAGACACATGGGCGGGAAGGCCGAGTACGGCAGCTGAGGTGGCAGGGGGCGTTGCCACATCGGCGGGGTGCCATCACTGCCAAAGAAGGAGCCAAGAGACATCGTGCCGTCGCCGTTGCCGTTGCCATCTCGGCTCGCCGTGGGTAACGTCGGTGGCGGCAGCGGCGAGAAGGCATAGGGAGCGGCATGAGGCGCGGACCTGGGTGCACCGTACGCGTCGTGAGCGGTCGCTGGGCCTTTGGCGTCTGGATTATACATCGATCTGTCCTGAGTTGATTGATTCTGGTCGTACGTGTAGCTGGGCGGAGGACCCTGTGGGGGCGCGTAGTATTGGGCTTCCGCCTGGGGCGGGGCGGCGTAACTGCTGCTCTGACTCTGCGGACCGGGTGGGAGCCAATATGGGTTCCGGCTGGGCGAGGGCGCGCCTTGTTGGCTCTCGGGAGGGTTCACCCACTCTGGGTGAGGCTCTTTCTCGGGAGGATATTGGGTCATGTCGATCGATGTAGCCTGAGGGAACAATCAGGATGATGCTGTATCGTCGTCGAAAGAGATTAAGTATGCCAGTATATGCACCGCACCATTGCATCGCCCCAAGTACTACCCGTAGCTAGGCAGTGTGCTGCGGATGTGTCACTGTGTCAGCCGGGTACTTATGTAGTGCTTCAGGACTAGTGTTCTGACGTGACTACCATAAAGGCATCTATTTTTATCGCTCGCATTCGAGTTTTAGCTCTGATTGGAGGTGAGGCCTACGTAGAAGTGAAGCAAGACAAGGGCATTATGCGCGTGATGGACTCAAGGCCAAGGCGGTGAAACGAGAGGCTGTACGTCGTAGATGGGAAGGTATGTAGTAGTATACATACATATGTGTTCGATGCGGGGTCCAGAATAATGAATGAAATGAACGTGTAGCAAGCGAGAACATCAGAACAAAGGGGTGACAGCGCCCAGCGTGAGAAGGAAGGTATCGTAGATTGCATAAAAGACTATGACTGCGGTGTGAAGGCTTCCAGGGCCCGGCATATGTGATATGATCAACATTTCATTTATACAGGATGAATGTGGTGCAGGGCATGCATGGGAATATGATGTGCAATGGAATAGATATATTGTGATCGTGGACGTGCAAGGTTTAGCGTCTGGTGGACGAGTCAGCCGTTGTCCACGGACATGCGCAAGGACGTACTGCATATGGAGACAATGACCTCTGGTTTAGGCCCTCGAAAACCACCCAAAAAAAACGAAAACCCATTGGCATACTAGAACAAAGCCCATGAAACACGTCTTCGCCGCGAGAGAAGAGCCTCACTTACGCTGGCTGGCAATTACCCAACAATAGACCGAAAAATAGTGCAACCCATTGCGCACGCGGTTCGTTTTTCTCTCTCGCTGCGGCTGACGGTTGCGAGTTCAGATGGTAAGCATGACTGGTCAGTTGATTGTGAAGAAGACAGGGAAGGAGGGTCGGGTGTGCAACTTGCCGTTCCCTGTGCGGCAATTCAAGCATTGTAAGCAGAGGCACTCACAACCGGTGGACACGGAGTACGCTCTGTTGGGCTAGGAGACGTAGCAAGCACTGCATAACCCTCGACAATGGGGCGGTGGAGAGACCCGATGTGGAAAGAGGAGACTTGTTTCGCGGGAATCATCTCTGATGGGTTGAGCTTTGCGTCGTCTGGCTTGGACGGATGTCGGGCAGTCAAACTGGATGTGGGCACGAATCGCGGGGATCTTTTTGCTCGCGCGATGTCATCGTTGACATCGCTTTTGTCACTTGGTTCCTCTGAAGAGGACTGGTGTTGCAGGCCGTTGACGCGGCTTCGTCTCTTTACGAGACCGGGAGGCACAGGAGGCTCGCGTACGTTGGCCGACCGCAACTTTGGATGTGCTGTGAATTTACCAAGCGGAGGCTGGGTGAGAGGGAAGGACTTTGAGATGTGGATGGACCATGGAGGCGATTGGGCGTGGGAATGTGAACTAATAGAGGACGATAGCGGGAGGAAAGGGTCGGTTGGAGAGCCCTGGGCTTTGGGGAATGGATATTCGAAACGCTGTGCGCCGAGATCAAAGGGAGTGCCCATGATCTGAGGAGGGTTGAGATTAGTAGGTTCGGGAGTTGGGCGGGACACATTATGTATCGTGGTGGCGCGTGATCTGTTTTAGCCGGGCACGACCGGCTATTCGCTACGAAGAGAGAAGGACTGACCTCGCTGGATGAGCTGGAGGAGACGCTGAGCCCTGAGTCGGAATGAGGGGAGAATTTGGGAGGGGGAAGAGGAGGAGAAGGGGGCCTAGGGCCAGCAATTGAGCGGTTGTGGTGAGTGTCGTTGGAAGAGTGCATTGGGCGTGCGTGCTGCGCTGACCGAGAAATAAAATCGAAGAGCCGAAGGAGGGCAGCGGCTGAGGGGGGGGGGAGGAAGTTCATCACAGAGACATTCGACTTTCATTACGGGTTTACGGACAATTCCACAGCGTCCGCATCAGCCCAGCGCGAACACGTTGCGAGCGCGAGGCCGACGACGATCGATCCAGTAAGTGTGCCAGTGGAATGTCAGCCATGTCAGCCCCCTCACCCTCGTCTACTTGCACACCCCTTCCATCCTTTCTCAGTGAGTTACCCCGCATCGCGCGACAATGGCACAGCCAGCCGAGACCCATCCTCCACCGGGTTTCCTCATGGCTCTCTGGCTCGCCTTCCTGCGCTTCATAACATGCTGCTTCTGCAGGTCACCGTCCTCGCCCGCCGCGGCCGCGCTCCCAACCCCAGTCACCGCCAAGCAACGACCCACTTCAAGTGCTGCCCAAGCCAGCCTGTCACATTTCCCGACCGGCGTCCGGGTAAAGAACCCGACACCCCTGAAACACCCTCCATCCGCAGCGGGTTCAATTCCTCCCGCAGGTTCTACCAAGGCCCGAACGTCTTCACTTTCACCCTCTCGGTCCGCATCACCGAAGCGCTCCCCTTCCAACTCTGAGCATGTCTTCCATCCTACCCCGACTCCCTTCCCGAGCATCTCCTGGTCTGGCATATTCGCTTCGCCCAACTTACCGGCGTCCCCCAGTATCGTTTCCGAAATCGAGCTTGGCCGTATTTCTACCGCGACTCCTTCCGATGCATTACCGCCCGGCAGTCCATCTCTTCTCCCGGCCTCCCATGCTTCGAGCACTTCATTTCACTCTATTCGCTCGTCCTCACCTCGCACACCCACGACCCCGTCATCTGCGGTAATGGTCCGACTTGATCGCAGCTCTGTACTCTTACCCACCACAATATCCGACGGAAGTTTCCAAATCATTTCCCCTGGCGATCACCATGGCTTTACAGGATCCCCTGTCACTATACCCGACAGTTCCCCTCTCCCCTCTCCGTGGAGTCCAGCCGGAACAGCGATTCCCTTGGATGTATGGATGTCCGTCGACGGACTGCTCATGAACGCCGTTGGCCCTATAGACGACATCTCTGCTCATTCCCGCGATAGTTCGCTAGCTCTGATGGCAACTATGTTGAGTGGGTCGCGAATCTCCTCGATCAATTTGTATTCGTCACCCTCAGCTCTGGATGCATTCGGTATTTCCGTCTATCTCAACGTCGACGATGTCGAAGACGCTCTGTCCAGCAAAGGCAACACTGTCGACACACCGGATGATCCGACCAGCGTTTCCAAGTCGAGCCAGCTCTCCGATGAAGAACTCATCGCACAGGAACCGCACACACCTCACAAACGGCAGGAATCGGTCCTTTCCGTCACGAAACCACATGCGACCAGTTTCAGCGCGCGGGGTCTCTCGAGCCCTCTTACCAATTTGGACAACGTCGAGATGAACCACGTCAACAGTGCCAGCTCTATCTCTTCTATCGCGTACGAGTTCCAACTCGGATTGTTTGGAGACGGAAGGAGCATGACGGCCATTGACCACATCATTTCCCTGCTCGATCAAGCTAGCCCGGAGTCTTTACCACCACACAACGATGCGGTGCAACCGTAGAGGCCGGCTGACGGCACTTATCTCATGCCATCTCATTTCATCTCGCAATTCTATTTGTTGTAGACCCCCGGATCATCATCTGTTTTTTCTGCGTATTCGAGATATGTGAATGTATGTCGTCCTCGTTTATTGAGTTAATTGGCCCGTTGATAGGCTCCGTGACCGGGACATCGATATCCATTTCACAAGACAGGTTATCGCCGCCCTCTTTTGCGCCTCGTGCATAGGTCACGCGCACGTTGTGATACGATAGATCGGCGGAGTTGAACGTTGATCATCCAGCGTAAGGTAGACAAACCGTCTTCGGTTCAGGGTCGGAAAACGATCTAGGAACCCCCCACATCACCTCACACGCAGATTTTCTGCGATAAGAATGAGGACGAACTTTTCCAATCAGATAGTATCACGCCATACTGACCCCGTCGCCTGCGCGGCTTGGTTCGGCTCGACATGGCGTCTCCGAAAAGGGTGTTTGAGTTCAGCCATCTGATGCGCTTGTCCCTCAGGTATCGGTGACCAGAATAAAGGCCTATGGCTTAGCCCATTATAGGAGGCGATATTGCATCCCTTCCTATCTCCCCCACTCGCTTGATCATCATATCTTCATTCATCGATCTGAATCCACCCTGGGCTTAATGCAGGTCTAGCGTGGGGAGGGGAGAAGGAGAGTGCCACTCTTGCGCCACCCCAGATCTAGATAGATGATGGCGGCACGCAGCATGTGCCAACTTGGGCTCTGCGCGTGTTTTCTGTTTTTCAAGTTCCCCAACGTAATGGCGTCCTTGGGAAAGCGGCCTCGAGTCTTCGTTTAATATGATACGCACGGCCATCCGCTCTGCACTGCACCGAGTCGACCTTTGGCTTGATGCATGATGCTCGTCGAACCGGTACAACGCACTGTCGCCATTAATATGGCGGTGGTTCTCGACTCTTCGGCTCCCGGCATCACGTTGGGTAGTACCATCCACCATATCCGCAGCGTTGGTCCATATCTTCATTGCACCTGCATTATCACTTTGGATCCATCGGTCATAATCTGAGAATATGAAAACCGGTTTGCATCGACTTCTTCCGATGTTCGACATTCGGGTCTCCAGTCAAGGACACGGCGAGGGAGAGAGCGCCCAGGAGATTCATGATGTTAGCATGAGACATTAAGGGATCTGACTTGGTAATCGTCCTACTCCATAGTGAAGATTTGAATTGCGCACTGCGACGTCAGCATCAACAACACCACGACAACTCAGTAAGGATATTCCAAGCTTCCGAGAACGTGTCGCGTCCGATCCGTCATATGAAGTCACAGACTGACTAGGGACTTGGAACTGGGAAACAATTGACTGAGTCGTACTAAGTACTAGTTGATCGTCGGCAATTTCCGTTCATATCCAATCCGCAACTCAAAACACTTACTCGCTACAACCATCATCGACGATAAAGCTTTGAAGTACGAAAAGAGTCCTAATTCCAAGTTGCAAAGCCGTTTCAGGCTGAAGTTTTCAATGCACGTAACTTTTCATCATTCGACGCCAAATACCATCAAGCCTGCGCCCGTTTATACGCGTCATTAATTCAGGCTACTCCCTGCGTCCCCGAAGCGCCTGTCCAACCCTCTTTCATCCTTCTCCGGGCCCGAATCTCTTCCAGAATATTTCCTGGTCTGGCATATTCGCTACACCCCAGTCTCGCTTCCGAAATCGAGCTTACCCGTATCTCTGCTACTACTCCTCCCGATGCCCTGCCGCCGGCAGTCCTTACCTGGCTTCAAATGCTTTGAGGAATTCAATTCATACTATTCGCTCGCCCTCACCTTGCACACCCATGACCCCGTCTTCGGGGTGGTCCAACTTGATCGCAGCTCTGTACTCTTTCCCACGCGGATGTTTCCCGTCTCCCCTGCCCCTCCCTGGACATATGGATGTCCGTCGATGGACTGAACATGAACGCAACTAGCCCTGTAGACGACAATCCTACTCTGTCCCGCGATTCTCCTCGATCAATATGTATTCGTCGCCCTCAGTCCTGGATGCTTCGGTATTTCCGTTCTATGTCAACATCGACGACGTCTTGTCGACACACCGAATGATCCGACCAGCGTTTCTAAGGTAAGCCACTCGTCGGCCAGGAACCGCACATTCTTCAAAAGCGGCAGGAATCGTTCCTTTCTGTCACAAAATCACAGGCGACCGAATTCTGCATTCTGCGTCTCTCGAGCCTCCTACCAAACTGGACAACATCGAGATGAACAGCACCAGTTCGATCTCACCTTTCGCGTGCGAACTCCGACTCGGATTGTTTGGCGACGGAAGGAACATTGACGGTCATCGTTTGTTTGTCTTCGATAAGCCCGTTGATGCTTCGTGGAGGACCCCTAGGGCTATTATTGCCCCCTTTGCGACTCAGACACGGTTCACGCGCACACATTGGGATGAGCGATAGATCGACAGAGCTGAATTGATTAGCCAACGTAAAATGTCTGCGGTTCATGGTTGAGAAAAAAAGGTATAGGAACCCCACATCCAGCTCACTCAGGTTTTCTGCGATAAGAATGAGGGTGAATCCACCCAAGACTTGCCAATCAGATAATAGGATCGCGCCGCCTCAGGGTTCTGTCGAAGGTTAGCGATCTGATAATCATCCTGCCAGTTCTGCACCAGTGCTGCAACTAGGGTATCGATCGTCCATTCACCCACGGTTTGTTCCTCGTACCCGGCCTATCACCCCCTTTGAACGTTCCAATGCCCATCTCGACTCGTCGGCGACCGAAAAAAGGACTAGAATGGTTTCATTAAAGAAGGTGTTATCGCCATCACGACGTCCTATCTCCCCACTCGCTTCAAGTCATCGATCGCAATAACACGATTACACCCTGGATTTCGATCGGCACGCAACGTGTGCCAAGGCTCTGTGCGTGTTTTCGGTTCCCACTTCACAACGTAACCAGCGCTAGGACAGAACAAGAAAGGCCCTGGTGGGCCTGATCAAGTTGACCTGTTCAACGCCCCTCTATGACCCTTTGGAAACGGTGTTGTGTTCATGGAACTCGGGTATTAGCACAGCGCATCGCGCTGCCGCGAAGGCGCGAATGCATGCGGCCATGCACTCTGCGCTGCATCGAGAGTGTGCCTTTAATTAGGTTGTGGCGCGGCTGGCGCCTCGAGTCGATGTCGATTCTAGGCTTGAGCGTGCAAACGACGTGCTGGTCGAAGTGGTACACATGCTGTCGCCACCATTGGCGGTGGTTCTCGACTCCTCGGCTCCCGGCATCTCGCCGCGCATCGTGCGTACGGAGCTACTACGAACGCTTCCAATCTTCTTATCACGATGGTGAGAATAACGCAAAGACGGTTGTAACGATACGTACAATCCACCCGAGAAGCCACTCAATCGAGCCACGAGTTTTGTCGGACACAGGTATGTGGTGATGCTAGGCGGTCCGATAACTGTTCAGGGTATAATCTACTAATGAGAGTGCTGCCTTTCAACCACAGCGTCAACCTTTCAAGTCCTAGATTTCTCATTTTGCTTAGAGCAGAATATCAATAGTATTTGGAGTTATCTTGCAAGTGATACATGGTTCATTGATGGTATGTTCCAATCTGGCAATTCATGATGCAGTCAGTTTAAATGTACCGCGTGCTAGTGGCCAAGCGGTGGAAACTCAAACGGTAAATGAAGAGGCCGTCACATCTACTTTCTTTCGTACGTCTCCGTTTCATCATTTGCATCTCTTTCATCCACGATTGAAGTTTAATGATACCTGGAATGGTGCATATATTGACCATGTGTCACAGGGCGTTGTTTCCGAGTATCATGGCCATCTTGTACTATGGGCGGAACCCTCCGGGAGTGTATATGACCCTAGCGGGGTACTTCTTGAGGTTGTGCCACCGTGCATTTTAACGCCTCGGTCATTATCAATGTTCGGTCATTACATACGCGTGACATTCAAGAGCGACGTGGAGAAGGGATCCGGGGTTTGGCTTGTCAGTGACACTAGACGCTGGAGCGTGGATGGACCTTGCGGACTCATCGGAAAACTCGAGGAATCAGTGGGCCTTGAGGAGATTTAGGTGGATACAGCGGGTCAGCATGTCGAATCCGAGTCGGGATGTGTGTTACAGAGGATAAAAAGACCTCGCTTCGAGTAAAAAGCGTATAAGCTCCCAGGTGTAGTACTGTACCTCAAATGATCCGGTGCCTACGCACACACTGGCACAGCGGGAATGGGAGACTGCAAGGAAGGGTAGGGCTCTAACAACTGCCGCAAGCAACTGTGGAAAGAGTTGGATAAGGTGACCCATTGGAGGACAGTAATCGCGATTAAAACGATGTACAATCCAGCAACCCATCAACGCGATATTCTGTAGTGGCCCCAACGGTCGTGAAAACCAGAGCCACGATTGCAACAATGAGATAGCAATACTCACATAATCTCTATTAGCCCGAGGATCCTGAGGAGCAAAGGCGATGAGCCTAACACCTCGAGGGCATAGTCTCCAAATACAGTCTAGTCGCGGCTGGCACAATTTATTCTGCAGAAATCAAACGATTCGGATTGGGGGGTTGTAAGTATATAAAATCACAGAATGATTTATGGATGTCAGGACTTACTTAGCAAGAAGATGCAAAGTTGGATGGACTCTCTCACCGCAATCTTCCCTGGCTCAGGTCAGTATGAACATTGGCGCACCATGTGACCAGACCATCGAGCGGGGCAAGCCATGAGAGACGCTATGATATGAACTTGCCTGAAGCCATGTCTCCTTGCCGTGTTCCTCGATTTGATAACTTTGAGCCTGGTTGTGTTCCTCGCACATTTTTTATACGTTGAATCCCCCGCACCTCTATTGACTGAATCCCTTTATCAGATGTTTACATCCGATCTGTGGGTCTCTCGGAGCTCTGTGACTCGTCATCTCCCATCGCGAACTGGAGGGTAGAAACGTCACCTAGGGTGTAGTCGATTTGATCATGTTCTCTGGTAGCTTGAATCAGAGGGAACTTGTTGCGTTACCTGAGGTGATCAAAAAGTCGAGGACAGCGATCAGGTCGACGGGATGTTGAATGTTTCACTGGATACTGCCGCACGGCCCATACTAGATAATTCGGAATCTGCTTTGTCCTCAGGGGTCCTGACCGTGTAGAAATTCTGGAACGTTCGTAGTTCTAGCCGCGAGGCTCTGAGTTAGGACCCAGGGGTAGGCTGATCTCCAAGTCGCTCGGTCGATCTGAGGGAAGGTGAACCACGACGCTTAATTCCCGATCCCCCAAGACGTGTAGTGGCTTGCCAGTTTAGCTGATATATATCTTATTTGCGTGAATTGATGGACCGAAAACGCGAAGTTGACGCTGTATGATGATGAGAGGCGACTGTTGGTCGGAGAGGTTGATTTGCTGGTGCTTCACATTGGGATCTGCTTGGAAGATCATGCCAGTGGTAGTGTCCAGGCCCGATGGTCCAGTCAAACACATAGCGAGACAAAGGCTTGATTGACAATAAGTCGAAACAAGGGAAATGCCGCAGTAATTTTCGGAATCCGGATCCGGATATGAATAGGTCGCCGAATGCTATGTTTTTACGCCATAACTACATAGGGCTGCAACTGCTAACAAGTTCGGCAACTTGTCTGGTGAGCTCATAATATTTAGTGACAGACATCCCTTTCAATTCAATGAGCCGTTCCCTCATTCCATTACCAATGGCGCTTTCCTCACAATTGTCCATTCTCTCTATCTGTGTCGCGCTGCTCGTAATTTATCTGCGCAATAAGAAGGCCGAACGTCGCCGTCTGCCCCCTGGACCCCCGCCAATTCCAGTGTTAGGAAACGTTCGT